>JANHFX010019586.1:0-28304 GCA_027560015.1 Chloroceryle amazona
AGTGTCCTTGACTGAGGCTTAGGCTTCTTCTGCTAAATAGGCCGGATTGCTCACATGTCCATTCCTTGCTCATAAATTCTCAACATTTATTGTGTTTTATTTTATAGTAATTTGCTGTCTTTTTCCTAAAACGGATTGCTATGAATGTGAAGAAAGGTTTGAAAATCTCAGCATTTTGTGGTAAAGTAAAAACTTCAATAAAATAAAATTGGAAAGAACACTTACCAGATATGTTGCTTTCCATCTTGAGGTCTCAAAATACATCACTGGGATTTATGTTGAACTTATTCTTACAACAATCTTGATAAGCAGGCATTATTCCATTTTATATGCAAGAGTATTAAACCCTAATTCTTGTATTAACTAGTCTAAATTGTGCCTTCTGCACTTAAATTCCTTCTCCAGCTCTACACCAACATTCCCTTGTACCTCAACCATGGCATGTCAGACACTAAATGGACTAGTTCAGAGAGATGCACAAATTACATTTTTGCAGACTCAGTTTACAGACAGATTCTTTTATCCAGCTCAGTATTCAATTCATTGTCAAACTATGGTTAAGGCAAAAGGGAGGCTGGTGGAAGAGATTAGAACAAGACTGCAATGAACATGTCTTATCTCAGTTTAAATTGTTGCGGGAGTGTACCCTGAGGCACAAAAGTTTATGTCCCAGAGTAATGCACAGGCATCCTGTTGTATCTGGACCAGAGAGATTGCAAAAATTGCTCAAATTCAGGCTAGAAATCCGTGGTCAGCCTCAGAGATGTTGCCATACTTGTACTCTTTCAGGGCATGAGAGACATTTCTGGCCCCCAAAAGAGTGCTTCTACCCAGATCTCAGCATTGCAATTTTAATTTCTTACCAACATTGGCAAATTTAAAACCTCTTTGTGGGTGGGATTTAGCTGAAAACAATTACAACTTAATTATAATTATAAGGAAGGACATGTGAGATCTTGACTAGCAAACAAGGAGAAGAGATTAAGTCTTCTCCATTTTTTTTTGCTGGTTTTGTTTGTTTGGTTTTGTTCTTTTTTTGGTTGGTTGGTTGTTATTGATTTTCTTTGGTTTTGCTTTTCTGAGGTTGTTATTTTGTTGTTTTGGGGTTTTTTTGTTTGTTTGTTGTTTTAGTTTGTTTTTTTCTTTTTGTTGTTGCTGTCATCCACATTCAAACTCACTTAAAGCAGTTCAAGTGCCAGAATCAGAACCCAGTTTTGCTCCTGAACAAAGACTGAGGGTGCAATTAAATGTAGTTTTTATTCTTTAAGCTTTAAAGAATCACATTCATCTGTCATGAAGGGCATGCATCTTATCTGCAATGTTTAGATTTTCCATGACTTTCATGACTAATTTTAGATCACTGATTTGGACTGGGGCTGAATATTAGTTGAATTTCCTCTATAAGACACCAGACTATAACCACCTGCCAGGGACACACTGTCAATCCTGGCACTCTTCCATCCTAACAGTCAAGTATCCTTCACTTCAGCAAAAGTTAAATAAAGGAAGTGTTTTCTAGTCTCAGGATGAATAAGAGGCACTCAGTAGAAAATAATTGAGTAATAAATTTTCTCCTTTTTATTTTCAGGAATGTGGATGAAACTTTACTACAGAAATTTAGGAGGGCCCTGATTTTAATATGGAAGTACTTTCTTTACTTAGCCTATTACACTAATATTTAGCAGATCCTAAGAAGCATTAGCAAGCATCTGGATTTAAAGTTATATTACAAATGAAACTATTAGAAGTATGGGTTTTAGGGTCGGCATAAACCACCAGTCTCTTTTGAAACATTCAAAACCTACTGAAACCCCTCTTTTTTAATTTCTCCAATGTTCTCAATTTTAAATACAAATTCTCTTGTACTACCCTTCTACCCTTTTATTTTAATAACCACTTCTCTTCAACATACCTTTAATGTACATATACTGGTACACGGTGACAGTTTTGAAAGCATGAGTTCTGTCAAGCTGACACTGCTTGTGATAGAGGGTAACAAAGTTCAGTTTTCTATTCATTCAAATAAAGGGAGAGCATAACGACTGAAGAAGCAGCTGTGTTGCTAAGACTAAAGATTTAGTCTCAAAGACATCTCAGTGAACATCTTCAGACTGTGAGAAAGAAGGATCTGAATAAAAGAACAATGGCTAAAATTGCAACCATCTTTATATATTTTTCTAATTTTTTCCTAAACAAAGAACAATCTTGGAAAGACAAGAAAGCAAGAAAAATAAATAAGGTTTCCTTTAACTGTTGATTTTAAAGGTCTAACCTCTAACATGTGGCTCACTGGCAACATGCTGTTGTTAAGATGCTCTGATATTCCTTTCAGCCTCAGGAAACTGTCACTGCTGCTGTGGTCCAGGCTGACAGGCAAGTAAAGAACACTGTTGTCTGCAGCTTATTCCTTGTTTTCCACTGTTGTCCACAATTCCACTGAGAACTGGAAGTTACAGTTCTAACAAAATCAAGATCTGACTTTGCTTGCTCCTCAGTTATATGAAAGACTTGGTTCAGAAGCTAGTAATTTTTACAAAGGCTAGTTAAGATTGATGTGTGATTCATGGAAAAGACTTACAAAAAAATATCATCACATGGTGTTAGAAATTCGGAATACCAAATTAGTCAAGAAGATCCTAAGGTCAAATCAAGTAAATTAAAAATCACCAGATACTTCCACTTACTAAAGAACACTTTGTCAAGAATAGTTTTAGAACTAAACCAAAATAAACACGAAAACAAAACCCCAAAACATTTTATTTGTACTCACAAAAATACTATTATAGTTAAAGGCTCATTTAAAGGAAAAAATATATTACTGTTACTAGGCTGGTATTCAAAAAACAATCATTTCTGCTTTCACATCTTTGATGGAAATTTAGCTTGCTATAAGGCTTTTATATGGCAATGATCTTCTTAGGTCTTTTTGCATTGTAATGATGCTATGTTGTAATAAATTTTGATGTCATTACAGCAAGGGAACAGATGCTGCAATTCCACTAAATGGAATTCAGTCTCTAAAAATTCATATATCCTATGTGAAATCTTCATCCCCTGTGTAGTATTCATATCATTGTCCAGAAGAGTATCAGAAATAAAATTTGGACTACTGTAATGTTGTCAGAGATTTTGATACATCTTTTTCTCTTCTCAGACTGTAAAGCAAAATGGAGTCCACCTGTCTTTGCCTTGATATTTGTATGATTAAAAGTAGAACTGCAGCTAAATCAGACTCCTAGAGTTTTTCATCCACACTTTTCAGATGCCAGTGAAAAGGCAGGAAGAGTAGAAAATCAGATGTATTAATTTAAATTATATCCATGGCATTTTACATGTACTGCAGAAAAAATATTTTTTTCTAAAGCAAAGTATTCTTGCTAACATAAACATTTGCATGCTATTGATACAAAGCACTTAATTGATGGATTTTGTTGGTTGGTTGGTTGATTGGGCTTTTTTACAGCAATTGATTATTTTAATGCTCTATTTGCTGGGATAAACAACAATTTTTTAGAGTGGTTTCAGTTTTTAAAAAGTGAAGGAGGTCATTTTCTGACTAACCACAAAATCAAAGTGCAATGAAACTTTTTTCACTAGTGTTTGGTCTCAAATACAACTTCAGAGTTCTTTCTGCTTCTACCTGTGATGACACAAACTTGTCTTTGTATACCACAAAAGCTGTGTTTATTAACAAACAATTAAAATGTAGGGGTAAAGCTGAAACTAGACTCTTTTACTTTTTTGTTTTCAAACTATGGAAAATAAATCTAAGTTTTAGATTAATTTCTAAGTCAATTCAGAATGATTTTAGAATGAATTATTAAAATGTTTCTGAATATTTTGTATATTACTACTGTAAGCAAGTATTATGACTGTTTCTACACCTACAGGGCTTTAAAACTTGTAGAACACGGGGAAGCTTTTATTAAATAGTCATGCAAGGAATAAAGATGATTTTTTATTTATTTTCTTTTTTTAATTAACTCACACCACTACTAGTAAGCTTTCTGTTTAGACAATTACTGCTATGAGACAAAAATGTCAATTTATCTTGAGTGAATTAAGGCTTAATTAACCTCACTTTCCCTCAAGGCCATTGATCTGGAAACAGTAAGTCAGTAATTGAATGTTGTAGCTACCACAACCCCCAGTTTCTTAAAACATGTGATTCATTTTCCTGAACTATCATGAGAGCAAGTATGTTCTGGTTCTTAACAACCCTTTTACTTACAATCTGTCAGAAAAAAATCAAGTTCATGATGGTTTTAGTATGAAAAGATTCTGCTTATTTTACATAGTGACATTATAAAACAAGTTTATTTTTGTTTTCTATAGTCTTATTTATTTGAATTGGAAATTTTTATACTTACATTACTATAGATGAAGCACAGATGATGATTTCTGTTATAGGACATGCTACTGTGCTGAAAGAGAACAAACTACATTTATCTCACCTGTATTACTACATTTGTTCCCTGTAAACCCAACCATTTATATTAAACGCACTGTCTGTTCAACCTCCACCTTCCAGGAATCATCATATATTTGCAGACTGTTATTTAGATTGTTGAAACTGTATTATGTTCATATTTCTTTTATGGATATCTAAGATCAAAAGAGATGTAGCACTATGATGTTTTGGAGTAGCATGAGAAAATTTTGGCCTCTGTAATGTCATTCATTGATTCAACTAAATAATGTTACAGTTGGAATCATATATTAATTAGGTAAGCTGGTAATACATAGGATGTGCATTAGTTGACTTCAGCAGACCTATTAATTCAGCAGTTCTATTAATTTAGGCATTTTATTTTTTTACCATTGCTGCTTATTCAATACAGAGAAACACAAACTTGGGTATAACTGAGTCTGCCAGGCCTAAATGCTTTTATAAGGATCTGCTGAAGGCTTTCCTCTACAGGTGAAATCACATGTCTGTGTCTTGCGCTTTTCTTACTTTTTTTCACTGCTGTCACCATTTGGATTCTGAAATCATCTCTGTTTTAGGGGATTTTCTGACTTTATACATCTTTCTTTTAAACCTTTCCTGTATCTTTTTTTTTTGTCATTTGTCCTTAAAAGAAAAGTATCTGTAGACTCCTTATAAATTAAAGAGATTTTCTCTGAATCTTCCTAGATAATTTTCTAGTTCTCTATTTCTATAGATTCATGCAATTTACAAGTAATCCACTATAGGTACGTACTTCACTGAAGAAGTGCACTCTGAATTTCTAAAGAACTTCCACTTAGTTTCATCAACGCTCCCTGGCTTCTTTTCTCTAGGAAAAATATATTTCTCTAATTACATTTTTATGATGACACAGATCACGATTCTTCCTGGGACTAGGAAAAATCCAACTCATTTTCCCTTTTTTCCTACCTCAAAGGTCTTCTTTTTCCTGATTGATTCACCATTTTAGGAATCCCTATTTTGTTAATGGTTCCAGAAACTAGACAAGAAGGAGACTTTGGATGTGTCTATATCATTAAATATATTAAATGTACTAAATCTTGCCTGCACTTGCCTCTGTCTCTACAATTCTGCCTCTACAATTGTTACGGCCAGATCATATTTGCTGGACTGTGATACTGGCCATTATGTTGGGGGTGGAGAGACACTGCTGATGTTTTTAGAGGTTTGCTACTGAATTTCAGCAACAGCAAAACCCTTTCATACCTTATTTAAATCATAGCAAAAATATTCTCTATTCTTTACGGTCTTGTAGAACAATAACTGCACGGCAATTTTTAATGAACTTTTCAGTTTGGCAGCTTGGTAGCTAGATGATTCTAAAGGTAAGACAGACATTTTTCCAGCCTGTAAAATGCTTCTGAATGTATTGAATACATCCTTCTATTTTCATTTAAGTTTTGGGTTGTTTTTTTTTTTTTCCTAAAACAGGAATTATCAAGAGCTTGATAATCCATTGAGTGACTGCATGGAAAAAGTGTTTTTTAAAATCTGTATTCTAATATTTCATTTTTTGTGAACAGTGTCAAAAAGATGTGTGCAAAGATAAGAATTTTCAAACCACTGCACAGATCTGAGATTTGATAGTGTTCTTTGTATGAAAGATATACTAGGTCAAAGTACAGGTATTATAAATATGTTGCAAATTTCATGAGAAATTCAAGAAACTATTTTCAACAGATCAGAGCACAGTCTGAAAAGTCATAAATAAATTGTTCCAACAGTACTGAAGCGCCAGACAAAAAACTGTAGTATTGTGTGAACACAAAATTTTACTGGAATAGAACATCAGAATAAAGATATCCTAAACAGTGAGATGTCACACTGACTTCTTGAATAGTATGATTGAATGAAGACAGTTCTACTCTCTGAACATAGAGGTTTTCATTTGCCATCTTTCATTCATGATAGTTTTAACATGCACACTGATGTTACAGTTCCATAGTTGATATCAGATTAAAACTAATCTTCAAAATTGACAATTTTTTCTATTTGGGTTCCAAACTTAAATAGTCAGAGTGCCAATTCTGCAAACCTTATGACTAGTATTCTTAGGGTCAGGGCTTTTTTATCTCCAAGTACCTTTCCAATGTGGTTCAAAGGGAGACTTCCCAGCCTGCATTTGCATTCTTAATTTACATTGTCTGAAGGCAGACCTGGCTGTAGGTAGGTTGAATGTTTACCTCCATTACTTTTACTACCCACAGTATGAACGTGGCACTTCAAGATTCAGGGATTTCAGTGACATATGGAATCAATCCACTCTCTTCCAGCATTTATAGGTGGCATAGCAAAGTGTGAAGTAGCAACCTCACTCTCTTTCAAACATATACAAACTCATAAAACAGAAGTATTTTCAATAGTTTGGATTTTTAAGTTCCTGTCATCTCTGAGCCATTCTTACTGTCTGTCTGCTGGGAAGTAATTCATTCAAAAGCATAAGTTGCTTTTCAAAGTTTATGTAACTAAGATTAAATTATTTTGCACTGGTCCTTATTTCATAATAACAAACTCTGATGCCCTATTGGCCATCTCAAGGTCATCAGAAATGAACATTTATTGTTTTCGCACAAAAACTTATGGATAATACTGCTTCCTGTTAGGAAAATGTCTGCCGAAAATTGTCTACTAGTCAGTTCTGGGTTCAGTCTGTTCTCTGTGAGAGTAATTGCTTTAGCCATTGGCCTTTTATTCTGCCAGGGCCAGCTGATGATCTGGCAGAACATTGTGATCCATGGTACTAAAGAGTCCTCATAAATCCAATGACATTGGCCTCAAAGTCTGCATTCTGTATGCAGGCAAGAGAAGATAATGAATAGTAATAAATGTTCATCAAGGAACACTTGCATAAAGAATTACTTCAGTTTGCATGTATGTCAAAATAACAACTCTCTATGGCAGACTCCATCTCCTTTGATGCCAGTTTCTGGTATCAATCTTTGCATACATATTCTCACATGCTGTGTTGTTAGTGCAACACTTTTTATCAAGCAGGTGGCTGACTAATGAAAAGACATTTACAGCAGATGCAAACCGACATTTACAGATGCAGACTGCAATCCTGGAAAAAACTTTAAAAATAGATATACAGTTTTCTACTTTACATCTCAATACGTGTTACGTGTAGGAGTCTACTTGCTGTCATAGGTGTGAGGTGTGGGTGGGCTTAGACTTCTTACATGTGGGTGTGTGGACATAGGAAGGCTGTTTCAGCAGATCATTACAGAGACAGCTTTTAGCTAGAGTGAAGCTTCATTTTTCATTTATCTCTTGTTTCCCTGGTTGTAATGGGTTTGATCATTAAATTTCAAAGAAAGGTGGTTCTTCTACCCATTAGCTTTCTCAGAAAACTGAAGAAAATGAACCCACTAGAAACTTAGCTGAAACTTCTCTTTCTTATTCTGTGTTCCTCTGTGTGACAGCTGAGAGCTCCAACCTACTACAAACCATTTCAGTAAGAGAGTTAATCAAAAGCAAAACGAATAGTGTTCAGTGCTATTTTACCTCTCAAAAATGAAAACAAAATAAACCCACTCAAAAACACTTTAAAGGAATTTAAGCACACTAAGCACACTTACTTGCTGTGAGCACATATGAGTTCATCAAGATCTGCTTATAAAATTTCTGTACTGTTTAAGTTGTAATATTATGGGGTTCATATGATGTTATGCTGCCAAATATATTTCCTTAGTGTGCAGTACAAAAATTAAGATGAGGTTGGAGGTAAAATAAAATAAAATAAAACAAAGAAAAATTATTTTTTTTTCCCCTTTACATTTTTATTGCAATAACCGTAAAGGATTTGCATAAGGTATGGGCATGAATTTTCTTAATTATATAAGTCTTACTGAGTTTACAGAAACTGTACACATACATCCATTCAAACACAGACTTTCTAGTTGATTTCTCAATACAAAAAGTACAGTAAATACTGCCAGACAAGTTATTTGAAGGAAGACCAATTACTCAGCATTGCACAGATAGATCCTGGATTAGGTACAGTCCTAGAATAATAGAGTGCCTAGAGACCCGCAGAGAGAAGAAGAGAGCAGCCTAAAGAGGAATGATGGCTGGGAAAAGTTAAATGTAAATATGAGGAGAAAAATCCAGACAGGAAAAGAAAATCAAATCCCATTCTGAGATCTCAGCTGAGAATGTTTATATATGTACATATTTTTTTTCTGCATGTTCAGAAATTAAAAATATTCTAGTTGAAAAGAAATGTCTATCCAAAGAGTAGACATTGATCCTGATTGCTTCTGTTAAGCTGTGGTCAGAATAAGGTGGCCTGTCAGCATTTTCAGGTTCTAAATAATAAAAAAATGTCTTTGATTCACTGAGCTTCACAGAGAAAAGTTTACTAATGTTAGCTGTCTATGTTTACATTAACTCCAATGGCACTTACAGCTGTCACCAGTAGGACAACATGGAGGTTTGATTCAGTCCTAGTCGTGAAGCACAGATACTTGAAGCACAGATATATGTAATTGCACAATTTACACTAATTCATTGTTACTCAAAAGAGATGATGCAGACCAGAAGAGTCAGGCAAGCAATCTTAATTGTATCCATCCTGCCCTGTGCAGTGCAATGCCTTGGTGTGATAGCCCTGAATCTTCTCTAAGTGGACTTCTCTATCTTCATAGCAAAAAGTACTGTAAAATGAAGCTAACTCAGGTCCCAGTGCAGGCCATGAGGTCCTCATGTATTTCCTCTTCCATTTTGTTATTCACTTTGTCTAAAGATTAGTAAATGCCAGCACAGTTTGAGAGCCTGGTACTTCTGGTAGGAAACTGAATTACAGAGTTACAAGACAAGACATATATGTTGGTATGATTACTATAGAAAGTAAATTCTTGATGCACAAACAATGGCTGCTCATGAAAAATTAATTAATGACATATATAACAAGGAGAACTGATGTCTTGTGAGGGAATCAAAGAAAGAAAACATGCAGTCATCTAAAATAATCTACAAATACTTCAGCTATGTAGCAGGCAATGGGAGAAATCCAATGGAGGAAACATAATCTTGTTCAGCTTTGCTTTGTATCAGCCTGTTTATTGACATGATTCTTATTTTTTCACTTGTTTACTATATATCTGAAATTAAGCTGGAATGTCTTGGTTGCTATAATTTTCTGAAGCAATTGTTCAGAAATGCCATCAACACTTGAGGAAGCATATCCACAGAAGTTTTGAAAAGCAATCCCCATGTTCATCACTAGAAAGTCAAGGGAAAGACTAAGCAGAAGGGGCTATTTATTTCCTTGACAACTTATTTCATGCCTGCACTGCACTTCATTGGAAGGCATAGGCAGATTCTTAAACTCAGTCAGTGTTGGAAACCTATTTCTTTTCTCAGAAATTAAACTGGAAATTGATGAAGTTTATGGACTGAAGTATTGATCATATACTGTTTTGGAACTACTGGTCTACTTGATTGGTACACCTGTATAAATAAAGCAGCATGCACTTTGAATATTTCATTATATTTGTTTTTCCTTCCATTGGGCAGTCCTATGAAATCACATCATTCTGCTGCACTCAGTAGACTGTAGTGGTATGACACTTAAAATTATTATTTTGGCCAAGAGTGGGGTGGTTGCAAAATACCATATCGTTGTAAACAATTAACTGGATATTATTTCAACGAGCAAGTTCCAGCAATGGAATAAGTACTGAGTAGGATAACAGTTAAGAGCTTAACAGTTTTTTTCTGATGTGTGTTTACAAAGGAGAATTTCAAAGAAAGATGTGTAACTTTATACACAGAATTGGAGTGTTTAAGTACAGCAAGCATTCAAGAGAGAGGAAAAATATGAGACAGATATTTTACATATTAATTTTGCTCCATCATTATCTCTTACCTTTAAAATAATACATCTGGGCAGTTGCCATAATTTTCTTTTTTAATATTGCATTATACAGGACAACTTTGAGTTATTTTTAAGCTGGAAAGGTGCTTTCTTCATTTACATGCAGACATGGATCCTTGTGTCAGGTGGTTATGGAAATGTTTATATAAAATTAAACTATGTTTTTTCCACTTGGAGATCTGATTACAAACATGGGTAATGATACTGTGTCCAGGGGAGTGGAATCATCCTGTTCTGAACACAAGAAGATTTATCCACACATCTTTACCACAGCAGGCACTTTTCCTTACTTATGTCACAAGTGCCCTTTTCTTGATGTGGTGCAACTGTTACAGATACTGAACTCCACTGATTTGTCAGAGACAAAAACTTGCTGTACACCCATGTTGAAAAGAAAACTTCAAATTGACACATGTCCATGCCTCGAACCTCACTCAGCTTCATTCATTTTACAGAGTTAGCCTGTTAGTTAAACTCCACCAAAGTTGAATGTAGTAAGCTGTTAGTGTACCCTGTGATTTAAGCCAGAATTTACTGTCTAGGCACAGTAACACATACTTATTTAGTAATGAGCCAATACAACTGCCATTGAAAAGCTTTTTATTTTTCATCACCTTTCCTTACCTGCTAAAGCAGGTACTTGTTACCTCTTATCAAAGGATATATGGACAACAGAAAAATCAATATTGAATGCTAGGATATCATTCAAGGCACCGAAAGGGCATTAAAATCTAAACTGAACATACATAAAATTTTAGTAGAAATTGCTATCCAGGGATTTGTGAAAAAGAAGAGAAGGTATGGATCTTGCCTCCAAAGAAGTGAAATAACCCAGACAGCCATGACTAATGTTGAGATAAAACAGTCATTCAATTAAAAGATTTAAGGAAAGAAAACTCCTTCATATCCTGTACCTGGTCCAAATATTTTCTCTGTCTCTCATGCTCCCCTTGAGATTTCCCTTGTCTAGAACCCCCTCCAAAGCAGTCTATCCCTTGTTAAAGCACAAAAATGTGGTATTCACAAAGCAACAGAGAGAATCTGCATTCCTAGCATGGTGAATAAGCAATGTAACCCAGCAACCAGAGAGAAATTGTACTGGAAATCATGACAGTGAGGATTTTTCTACCTTCAGACCTTGAGGATCTCCCAAGACTAATAGAAAGCAAATAAATAAAAATTTAAATAGTATAGCTGAAGTCAGTAATATGGGCATAAAAGTAACTTAGTGCTTTATTATGCACTGTCTGTGCAGTTTCAAGCAATAAGACCACCACCACTTAGCTGTTCTTTCAAGTAGCAAGTACATCTGTTTTTCTACAACTGCTGGGAAAGATCTATTGGTTAATATGTTCACTTGTGCCAACTGCTGAAAGAAAAAGAAGAAAAAAATGCAAGGAAAACATAAGAGAGTATATTATTAAATTCCTTTTTATTTTTGTAACATGTTAAATATCTTTAATGTGCATGTACATATGCAAAAAGCAAAGAAAAAAATATAGTAGTGAAATAATAGAGGTTCAAAGGGACAGATGTCACACTGTAGATATCACTTTCTTCAAGTGGTGGTCAGCAGCTACTTGTACAATCCCAAATGTGTCTTGGGAGATAATATAAATAGATGTCAAGCCCTAGTCTCTAACTGACATTTTGGCAGTTACCAGTAGATGGCTGCAATTTCTAGTTGCTGAAATGGCTCACTCGGAACTACTCTGTCACAAACAGCTGTTGGAAATGAATGAACCACTATGTCTTGAAGACTGTTCCTTCTGGCCTTGTCCTGCCTATGCAACAGAAATATGTTTCTGAAAAAAAGCAGAACTTTATAGACTGCATCCATGTCATTCAGTGCTTGCAGGATTCAGTAGATATTTACAGCCTCTGGGTCTCAAAGCCCCCTTCTCTTCTATCTTAGTCATAAAGTCCATTAGGCATACACAGTTAAAAAAATCTGTGACACCCTCGATCCATGTCTTCCCTCCACTCCCAAACAATCCAATACTCAGCTTTCTTTTCTCTGAAAAATATGTGTAGAAATTGATATTGCAGGAGTAAACATGTTTAGCATCATTTTATGATCCGAATAAGACTTTTTTTTAAAAAAAAAAAAAAGAAAACAAACTATTCCTTTCTGCTGGTGTATTTTCTATCCAGTTTTTGAAATAACTTTTAAGCTAGAGACTTCTTTTCACTTTTGTCTGGGTCTTAAATTAATGAGGTTAAATCTATTTTAACAGCATGAATATTTAACAGTATGGATGTATACAGTCCTATCTTGACACGATACATTTTTTTGTGGTATTTTAGCTGTCATTGCCTCAGTAGCACTTAATCTGCTGCAAAGAACAAAATTATGTATGTGAAACACATCAAAGAGCAAACTGTGTAACTGGAGAGTTACAGATCATTAAAAGTACAATAAAGTACACTAAACACTGTTCCAATATGCAATGCCATGGCTACTTCTAATTATTTGGGGAATTTTTGTATGGAGAGCTAAAAATCACTGAGTCAAATAGTGTCTCAAGACTAAAGAGATGTTAATTCCTATGGGATACAGATATGATGACTATCTGGGAATCATGAGGATTTGTTAGGCAACAGAGCTGGACCACATCTGAGCTGGTGGTGAGCAGTCAAACTCTTATGAGTGGGGTGAAGAGGTTGCAGAGCCTGCGGGTGTACAGAAGACTCTGAAAGCTTGTCATTTTATGAACCGAAAATCCTCTTCCCTCTCCTCTAACAATGAAGTGAACAAATCAATAAATATTTTAGTCAGTTTTCAAAAGACATTTTAGAATCTCAGTCTTAATGACACGGAGCTCATATCTGAATGTGCTGAAGTAACCAGGAAGAGTCTGTCATATTTTTTTCCTGCTTTCTCCAGCTGGGGATTCAGTGACATGTAAAACCAGCACCATGGTTTTATGATGCATTTGTTTATTAAGCATCTTGGGAGACAGTAAACATGTATATATCTATCTCCTCTGAACAACTGACATTTCATAGCTCCTGTTCAGTGCTGTTCAGGTAATACTGATAGGTAGATTCAATAGGTTACATATTCTTCAGTTTTCTGCAAGGAGCACTACAGATGGATAATGGTGAATAGAATGAGTCCAGCACATTTCGGTTCTTTACCAACACAGTCTTGAAACAGGGTTCAGATAGAAATATAAAGCCAAAATATACATTGCAAAACACAGAACAGTTTTTAAATTGTTCTTGCCCGGTGTGATCTTTTTTTTTTCTCATGTAAGTTATGTCAGTATGCTTTACATTCATGAAGACTTTTGTTTTCCCACTATTCTGACTATTATATGTGTTCTATGTTACTCTTTCCCTACCACAGGAGACAGCTCATGCATGCAAACATTTTGAGAAGTTGGGTATTAATATAGAAGAATAAAAAAAGAAATGGTGAATGATGACACAAAATATAGTGACCAGTATGGACACATGTATCTGTGTATCAAAACTACTGTATCATACGAAGTGTTACTTCCATGTTATCAGGATAGCTAGACTAGACATTCTCTGTTTTAGCTATAAAAAGAAAATAGAATAAGCACTCTAATAGCAATGGATTAAAATAAGAATAATGTGTGTATGCTTTTAAAAGTGGGTAGGTTTTCCCCTTCCACACTGTTTCAGATAAAAACCTTTGAAGATGCAGTTCTGATGCTACTGAAATGCTTTTCTTAACTGAGGAAACATGGATTGAGATCAATTTTGATAATTCTTAACAGTTTAATGTAATTCAAAATATTGATTTTTATTATTAAACTGTGTTGTAATATTGAGTCACAGATAGAAACAAGGATAGTATACACTGCCTTGCAAAGTTTTCAAAATAATGCAGTGCCACTGTCTATCACAAATTTAAGGTGATAGTTATTATTAAATGAAAAATAAAATGAAGAAAAAGCAACCACGCTCCCTGTAGTAAACCTTGTTACTCATTGATAGCTTTTGGTGATGAAAGATTACACAAGTATAAATTACTTTTGCAGATGAAAAAAATAGAAGAATGACTTTTTTTTAAGCCCCTAGGAGGAGAAAAGCTCTCAAAAATAGTAACTTAGTAGGACCATGAAAGTAATTTGGTCATGAACATTGCATCTCAGCATATTTTCAGCTTTATCTTCCTTAGATTTAAGCTTTAAAATATACTGGGTTTTGTCACTAGTGTTAGGACTTACAATACTGTCTTCAGATGAAAGTCAGATGAAAAATTATCAACTCTTTTAAGGAAGATTATTCTCCCTTTTTGAAAACATGCAGGAAACTCTAACAGGAATGGATGAAGATTTTGTATTCATTTGTAGAGGTGAGTATACCCTGCAGAAGATGCCATAATGAAAATAGATAATCAAAATATAAAATGAGCTAATCTGACCTTGGTTGTGACCTAATAACATCATTGTCTTCTCTGCCTGATCAGTAATTCTACTACTGAAATCAGAGAAATAGATCAGATTGAGATTTCTTTCATTTAAGGAAGTGGAATTGTCTGTAGAAGGTTTATTTTGTGAAAGACTCAACACTTGGAAAAGCTAAATTTTCAGTTTTGACTTTGGATGTTTACTTGTGAAGAATCTTAAAAAAAAGAAGGGGATGACCTGTCATGCCCCAAGCACAACAAAACATTCAATTTTACAGCCTATAATGTATGGATAGGAGGTGACTCAGGAGTTAAAACTGCTAATTAGTTTTCTCTTACTCCTAGAACCTGTGCCAGACACCTGGAGTTTTGCTTTTTGTTTTGTTTTGTTTTGTTTTTCCCTCTAGAATTTACATGCGTAAAACAATTAGGAATATTGGATGAAATAGTAGAATGAGTAGACAGTACCTGGTACACGGGCAGAAAATTAAAATACAAGGATACCTTGTGGAAACAAACAAAAAAACCAACAATGACCCTCTCTTTTATGCAGAGCACTACTGCTAAACATAAACCAGTGACAATATTGTCACATTTCCAAAAAGAATGTGGAATTGGAACCCTCCAGTGCTTTTATTTTTATTCAGATGCTAGCAATCTGTGAAATTGCATAAAGTTTTCCTTAATTCTGTGAATGTTTGGTTTTCTTCTAACGGAATTATTGAGCAGTTATTGTTCTTACCCATCCACCAAAATCCCCTGATCACTTTTCAAAACATACATGTCAATTATCCTAAGTGTGGAAAAAGCAGTCTGAAACATTGTTAAATGAAGAATATGAAGCCTTGAGGAGACACAGTAGGTGGTTGAAGTGAAAATTAAAAATTCCATGTTCCTGAAGCTCACACATTTTTAATATTACCCTTCAAAGCTAGCAATGATAGCAAGATCATTCCAACCTCAAGTTATAATTAACTGCTGTAATTTCAGACATTTCAAAAGTGAACAAGACCTTCGTACTATGTTAATGAGAAGGAGTTGGATGGAACTAAACATTTGTTTTCATACAGGTTTGGAAAATACTGCTGGTGATGAGGATCCAGGTTGACTCTATTTCTGATTTTTAACATAGAGAATAAATTCTGACTCTTGCTTACAATTAAGGAAGTACACCAACTATAAGATTATTGATAATTTTAGATGGTTCTTATATTACTCTTTCTCTCCAGCTCAACTATTCCTATTTAGAAATTTCTTGGTTCTGTTTCTCTTACAATCTGCTTGCAGATCTAAGTTCCTCTTCTGCTGAAGACAGTTTGTAATGTCTGTTGACTGACACAGTACTGAGTACATTAATTCTTTTTTCTGTTCGATGAAAGATTTCAAGCATGCCATTCCTGCTCTGATTTTCCTCACTATTCAGCTTGCTTCCTCAAGTTCTGCCTGGAAAATATTAATCACAAAGGATTTGATACTCTTGGTTTGAAACCAAAGTGTCATTTTGGTGTTATAGCATCATTTATTGAAAGTTATCATGTACTTCCAATTCTTTGATTGGATGAGAAGATTTATAATTGGGAACCTTCAAAGAAGTTACAGAGGCCCTGAAACTCCAAGACGGAAAAAAAGCAATTCAAAAGTCATGGAAGATTAGTGACTTTTGGAACATTTTAAGGACTTTTCTCTCTGAGCAAGTCATGTCTTGGGTGAGGTGTTATTGCTAGAGAAAACAAGCTACTGCAAGATTTACTGGCTGGGTGAACAGTTAAAATTTTATTTTCTCTTGTCACAATCATACAAGGTAATTGTGAAGGTAATAGTGCCTTTGAAAAGGTGAGGTCAGATTCTCATCTGGATCATATATTTGCCTCTGTGCTAGGGCTAAGCCAGAAGTTTGGGGAATGTCATGTCAAGTAGTATCCCATTCCAAGTAAAATATACCAAGTGCACTGCATTTACTACTCTGTAACTTTCTGTCATCACTGCAGTCATTAACACACAGTAACACTTGTTTATACATGGCCCTGTTCTGAAGGCCTTAGTCATGTACTTTGATATATTTACTTGCATCTGTGCCAAGGTGTGCAGGAGGTGTGGTATTAGGAATTTTCTCCTCGCACACACTTTATAATTGCAGAAATGATAGTTGGTCCCAATGATAGTTGATTCTGTGGGCCTGGTGGATGAACCCGATGATCATCATGACACTGAGAACGGAAGCAGAAAGGGCTGAAGTGCTAGTGGCTTCTCAAGCCAGCATCCTGGTACCTGCATTTTAAATATCAAGCAGTATTCCTTTCTGTAGTCCTAATGGCAGCCCTAAAGGTGTTCAGGTTCTTGACAAATAATCTTATATTAAATGTAAGTGGTTTTGTTTGCATGTGTCCTTGTATAATATGAGGGAGATTGAAGAGACCAACATAAAAAGCCCCAGGAAAAATAGGCCTATCTCTGATTTGAAGGATGGCCAGTGAAATTTATTGCTCTCTATAGCTACCCGAAAGGCTGTTGTAGTGAGATGGTTTCTTCTCCCAGGTGACTAGTGATAGGACAAGAGGAAATGGGTTTAAGTTGCACCAGGGGAGTTTTAGTTTGGATATTAGAAAAAAATTTTTTTTTGGAGAGAGAGTGGTTAGGCATTGGAACAGGCTGCCCAGGGAGGCCGTAGAAGCACCATCCCTGGTGATTCACCTTGGAAATTGTTCAGTGTTCCTTAGAATATTTAGTAGGCAGTTGGACTTGATGATCTTGAAGATTTTTTCCAACCTTAATGATTCTATGATCTGCTGTCAGCAGTGCACATTTGCTAATACCTCTGTGCTTTATCAGTGAAAGTAAACATCATTGAATACTAATTTTTCTGTGGTCTTTCTGAAAATTAATACAGAACATTTGGCTAAACAAGTCTGTGATGATGACATCTAGCCTGATTTGCAATACCTCTGACTGGGGGATGTCTCCCCTGAGGTTAATCTGGATTTATAGAAAACACAAATTTCTCTTGCAAATGCATCAGGCAGGGCTTTATGCTGAGATGATTTCTCGTTGTGTATAGATCCCATTTCAAAGAACTCCATTATTTGCTATAATTTATTATTCTGAGTTCTAATAAAGCCTGTCTTCAGAGATAACTTGTCTTTAGTGTCTTTTGGCGTGTCCACTTAAGGTAAAAAATCAGATAGCCCAACCTCACAGTTTAGGCCAATAGGGGATAACCTAGCAGATTAAACAAACAAACAAAAGAATACAAAAACCAGGCAGTCTATTTCACAGGAACAGACATTTTACCTTTGATTTCACAATTTTAAACTGTTGAAGTCTTGAATAATCCTAGATGCTTTAGTTAACATCAATAGACAGAAATATTTTCTTCTTGTAATGAAAAACTAGAATGTTTCTTCTAAGATGTAAGCAAGCTCCACCACTCTTAATGTTTTTTGCCTCTCATGTCTATGTCTGGAATTAACTTCAGCTGTGCTTGAAGAAAGTTATGAAAACATCAATTTACATCTAATAAATAATGGTTCATTACAGAAGCATTTTGGTCTTCTGCTTTGCTCCCAGATGTAATTCAAAGTGCATGATTTGACTTCTAACTCCATAGGTTCCAACATTTCTGACAGATATGATTTCAGAAATAAAATATCCTGCAACATTTTCTGTAGGATAATGGGTGAAATTTCATCAAAATCATGTTAAGAATATATCAAGATGATATTTGGATAAGAATTTAAAATTTCAGATCAACTATATATTTTACTAGTTGGTTTTTTTTTTATTTGTAATGGCATGCTAGACAAAATGTTTGAGTTTATATTGAAATCCCTTTTCAGAAAATAAATTTTTTAAAAGACAAAAAAGACAAACAAACAAAAAGACTTAAAATAGCCAGTAGGCTGGATGTTAGGAGATAAAACAAAACAAAACAAAACAAATCAAAACCAAAAAGTAACAAACAAACAAACAAAAACTAAACAAAAACAAAACCCACAACAACAGAAGACAACAACAACAACAACAAAATCCCAAACCCTTCTAAGATCAGTTTCTGCATTAAGCAATGCTATCAGCATTAATGGCTGAGACCTGTGAGCCAGTGTGCACAAGAAAATATGAATACATTTTTCATCTATGTTTTATAGTTCAAAAGTTATTTAAAAAGTCAAATAAACATGCATCAGATCATTGGGTTTTTTGTTGTTTTTTTTTTTCCTACTACTAAAAAAACCCTCACAAACCCACATTTTCAGGCTCAAGGATCATGAAAATGTAGGAAATTGTCAATATAAAATGTTCAACATATGACTCAATAATAAAAGGTCTGTTTCTATTTTTTTAATGCAATGCAGAAATCTCAAGGACGGCAGATCCTCAGTTGTGGTCTATGAATTTGTAATTATCACTGCAAATCTGAGTGGTCACAGACTGCTAACCTATCATAAAATCCTGCATACTTCCATTATATATGGGGTTTATCTGAATTTTGACACCAACCAGTTTTCTAACTTCTCTGCATAGTAAGAGAAGAGACACTGGGAACTGCAGCTGCACCTTTGTCTTTTCAGGTATATTTTGCCATGTGAAAAAATACTCTCTAAGAATCATATATAAAAGAATATACAAGAGCTATGTATTGGCTAACAGACACAGTAGACATGAAAATTAGACTATTATGCTACTCAGATAATCAAGCTTGCATTACAGTAGTGCCTCCCAATGAATTTTTACTGTTCAGACAGTTATCACTCAAGTGCAGAATATTTTCTCCAGTACTCCTGATTTCTGCTGAATTGCTACCTTCTGACTCTGCTTTTTTTCCTGGACTTATATTCTTTCATGTAATTTCAAGTCCTGAAATACCTTTAGTCTCAACAGTTTCACTTCTGCTTATTTTCACTTCCTTTATCACAAAGGTCTTAGCTTGTGTAGTCTTTTTAGAATTCAACAGTTCTTCTCATTAATGCTAAGTCAGGGTCACACAGCTGGGCTGCACCAAAATGAACAAAGATCATAGGCAGTTGAACTCTAGCACTGTAGGTTACAAAGGAGGTAGATCAAGTCCCAAAGGCTGAAATGTCCCCTGCAAGTGTCTCTTTCCTCATTTAATGAGGAAGGTAAGAGCAAGTAATCTCCTACCTCATGAACCTATTAAACAGAAGATATTAAGAGGGATTGATTCATGTCTTGATATGACTTCTTTTTTTCTGTCTATCAAGACACATTCAAAGAAATCCACAGGCATAAGAAATACGGTCTTAAGAATGCAAACAAGAATATTGCAAGAAGCGATGGTTCTATGTGCAAGGAAAAATTGGAGGAGAAATAATAAATATATCCCCTAATTAAACTCTAACCCATGCTGTGAAAACCTAAGACTCCATGTTCAAGGAGAATATAAGGTTGAAGAAAGATTCCCTTTTGACTTTAGGATGGCCTGCACAGGAAATAGGAAATTCATAGATAGTGTGTGCAAAGTGACAATAAATGGGCTTTAGAACTCTATTCTCAGTACTAACTTTTCTTGTCTCATGAATATAGAACTCAAAAAATCCAATTTTGCAAATGGTTTGCATTACAATTTCTAAAGGTAACATAACTGATTTTGAAGCAATCTGCTGTGTCATTTGGGAAAACAGCTAAGACTTTCCAAATCCTTGTTCAAAGCTCCTTGAATAGACAACATGATCAGGCTTAATTGAAAGGTCAGATAGGATACTAGAAGAGACATACTTAATGGAACATATAAATATTTTTTTAGTTTGATTTCTTTCTGACAAACAGCGAATTAAGAACATTTTTTTGTGGGCTATAGTTTTTGGTTACATTTTGAGGGGGTTTTGTTTTTGTTTGTTTATTTGTTTGTTTTTATATACTTTAAAGATAAGTAACATTCCTTTATTTTTATAATGTAATGGTAAAAATAACATTTAAGGCAAAAATAAAAGCCACCCAGTTAGCCACATTCAACTATCTTTGGTTTTTAAAAAATATCTAGCCTTTGTATATCCTTGTGTGAGTAGTATTTATGTTTATTCCATTTTAAAACAACTTGGAGAACTGCGATATTCCTTTAGACATCCTCAAATACTTGTATTTCATACACTGATTCAATGACACTATGCACCTGAAATTTAGATGCCTGCCTTACATGTACTAGACCATGCCTTATGGTACCTTTATGATCCAAATTCTGTTGATTGGCCCTGTCTAAGTCCATCTTAATTAAACCTTTTCCCATGATTTAGTAGCATTCACAAATATTACCAGTGTGGTTGTTCCTTGCTTCTTCATCCAGATCTAGTGGGTGAAAGGATTTGAACCTGTTTTTATCATATTAAAAATGGCATATTTGTTACATAGTATGCCATTTGAAAACTCATTTTTAGAGTACTGAAGAAATAATTGAAAAGAGGGAGGAACAACATCTTTTATTACTTTTCCTTTCATTAATGGAAGCTCTGGTTTGGTTGTACTTTTGTTAGACATGTGACCACATGTAGTCACCTAAAACATAGATAACTACATTTTGGATAGCTATTCTAGCTGATCTCTTCTATCATCAATGGAGAAAGTAATTGGCACTATTTCAGATGTCTGTAGCAAGATGGTAGCCAAATGCCATAAGTATAATTCCATTTACCAGGAATATGAATATTTATAGCCAAAATGACTTACATTTTGCCATTAAAGTTACATTTTACCATTTACAGGTAAAAGGTAAGTTACTTGGTCTGTAGAATAAAGGCAAAAGTCCAAGTCCAATGCCTTCTGAAAATATAGCAGAAAACTGTTGGAAAGGAGCATTACGAGTAAGAGGTTGTTCTTTAACTTTTAGTCTGTGACTGACCAGTAAACCCCTACAATGGAAGAAAGCTCAGGGGAGATGGGAAAGGTTGATGTTCTCATGAAGCTCAGTGAATCAAGCAGGTTGCAACTGATCAAAGCTGTTACCAAGAAGCTGACATCATCTTAACACAAAGGGGATCAGAGGGTAGCCTTTGTTTTAAATGAACAGCCATGAGAGTTGAGTGGATCAGCTGGTGGGGTAAATTTTTCTCCCTGAGTTCATTCAAAGACTGTGAATGTCTTCCTGAGCTACCCAGGCCAGTATGGGCCAAGTGAATACAGCCTAACACAGAGGATGACAACTATGCGACTAACAAAAGAATTTCAAAGAGAGCAGGGGGCTTGAGCTGACTTCAGTACACATATTATTTTCTGGCAACTGGGGACGCCCAATGTCATGATGGTGAGCATATTACAGGGATAAGAATCACATTGTGATGGAAATGTATATTGCAATTGCTTTATTTTGAATCACTCTGATAAATCATAAATCCTTGTGTAACATCGAATATCTTCAAATAAGCAGACTTGATATGAAACATTAAACCCTCCACATGTGAAATATCTAAAAAACCTTGGTCATAGAGTGTGGGACTCTGACACAGTCCCACAGAAATTCTGAAGGCTGATAATTGACATTTGATAAGTGCAATGTTCATAAGGCTCTGTAACCTTAACTTATTGATAGGCATACTCAATATTAATGTCCTTTTAATAAATATTGTCCTTAACAAATAGAAAGATACCCAGTTAATCAGATTAATGTATACAGAAAGGGAAAGAAATCAGATTTATGCCTACGCATTTAAACAGTCTCAGCACCCCTTCTGTATTTAACTGCTGAATTCCTTAATTTGATAGCTCTTTCCTCATACTCCTACTCAAAAGGGTATACATAAGCATGCATATAGGACAAAGAAGACTGATAAATACCCTAAGAAATTCTTTGCCAATTACTGTTTCAGCTGAGCTTCTGTGTGAGGCTTTGTAGTTCTTGTGGGATCAGCTCTGTGAATGAATGTCTTCCTTTGTAATGCCACCTTTTTAACACTGAGCTACAGTTATACTCATTGCATTCTCTTGTGGGAGCAATCTTTCTCACTTCTTTGTATACCTTACTTTTACATGGTGAAATCTTCATGGAAGATGTATTGTTCAGTTTTACCCAGGAAAGAAGACAGATAGCAACAAATATGACTCTCTCCAGGCAGCCACATATCTAATATTTAGACAAAACTGTATTTTCTCAGTCTTGTAATTTGAATAGGGAGCCATTAAAAAGAGAGTTATTTCTGATCCTCACTTAAGGTAGTATAAGCTAATCCATCTCTATGAATAACAAGGCATATCTTGTTTCTTTACTAAAGAGTGTGAATCATGGTATCAAGGCTTCTTGCACAGTTCAGAGTACTGCAAACATGTGATGGAAAGAATAAAAGTGTTTCAAATCATTGCATGGTTATGATGCAGCGCAGTATATATTTATGTCTGCAGATTCTGAGTTCAAGCTTCAAGCATTAACATAAATATTTTTAATGTTTCTGAATAAAACTTTTTGAAGTCCTATGGCTTCCTAGCATTAAGCATGCCATTACAAATGTGATAGAATAATAGACTTCAAAGATTTTTACAATGTTTTCAAAGCTCTCAAGGAAGAAAGAACAATCTCAAATACATTTAGAAGACCTATGAAATCTCTAACAGCAGCATAGGTATACACATACATTTCATAACTATAAGGTTTTATATCTATAATACTTAAGAGTTGTTTAGTTAACAATATTAGACAAATTTAATAATAAAAATATTTTGAAGAAATTCTGGGCATTTGACATATATGTCCAAAAGGTGGGGAAAAAAGAAAATGAAACAACAGCACAGGTTAAAAAGAAAAAAAAACTAATAAAAACTGCAACCAAACCTAAAGGAGTCCTTCCTATGCTTACAGTGCATGATTGTTCACCATCAGCCTCTAACAGTTAACTCACATCTCCATGCTGGGTTTTCTGCTAATATCCTCTTCTCAACCACTCACACATTTATTTAAACAAATAGGATGTGCTGCATGGCTAA
The DNA here is from genome assembly GCA_027560015.1 of Chloroceryle amazona. Lineage (NCBI taxonomy): Eukaryota > Metazoa > Chordata > Aves > Coraciiformes > Cerylidae > Chloroceryle > Chloroceryle amazona. Next base: position 23,653 of record JANHFX010019586.1, read on the forward strand.
GCAGGTCCAGGACCCTGAAGAATCTGTATCCTTATATTCATAGTGGTCCCAGGGCTTATTCAAAAAAGTCAAACTATTTAACCAATCAATTAACATATATTATATTAGGTACTTAAAAAACCATAAAAAAACACTGTGTCATCCTCTTATTGTTAAAATTACTATATTTCCAATATGTTCAGTAAGGTACAAGAACACAGGTATATCTCAACTTCTCAGATGATTATTGTAATTCACTTAGTTTTTTAATTATTTTAACATTTTAACATTATTTTAATTCACTTAGTTTTCCAAAACTTATCACATGAAGAACATTTATTTTGCCTTTTTACAGGGAATTCTTCCAGAATTAGATAATATTTTCCCATTAAAGCACAGGAGAGTTCAAAATCACACAGGGATGTCCAAAAAAATTTTGTCAGTGAGTTTACACCATGCTGAATTTTTTCTTTTTTTTCTCCAGGAGATGCTATCATGCCTCTGAAGGCTTGGTTATGCTTCACAGTCACTGCTCTGAGTAGTAGGTGACAAAGTGTTAAAACCATTCAAATGAAGCTACTGAAAATGTTGATAAATCAGGCTAGTAATGGACAAAGACCGATCTCAAGTGGCTTGTCATATATCTTATCACGTAACATTAAAGCATGTTCCGTGCCTAATAGCAGTCACATTTTATTTTGTAGATTATGACATTGGAGCAGACAGAATATATTCCTCTGTTAGAAGCACTTCTATCCCTTGTACCACCACTCTGTCTTCCTTCAAGCACAGTCATGGGGACAGTGAACTCAAGAATCAGATGGTGCGAAGTTCAGCGGAAGGAATATCTGAATGTAGGTTTTTGGGAAAGGTGAAAATGACAAGATTTTGCAAGACTGTAGCATTTCCGTAGCTGTCATTTGGAATCAATGGATGCATCACTATTGGTAGTGCTGTGCTTTATTGTCCTTGCCTACTCATGTAAACATGTTCTGTAACTATCTGGAAGAGCTGTACCCATTTTAAAGGTAAATGTGCATGTATTGTTGACAACTTTATGCAAACAAAATGCAAGATCTAATGTATGCTGATACATCAAAGGTCCTCAATCTAATCTTTTGCTTTTAGCATCCCTCAGTGGGGGATTCTCAGCACCGTGGGTTTAACATACATGCGGTGCTTAGCAGCCTTGGCTGATGCCTAATGTTGGAGACATTTTAGGGAGTTAAGGATCAATGACATCACAGAAAAATGAAGAAAACCTTAGGTCTGGACTCATTTGTCCTGCCTGTTGCTCAGCTAACATATAATCTGCTTTTGATACCTTAGCTGACCTTTGCTTAGTATAGGACTGCATTGTGGATAAGAACCTAAATACTTCTAAGGCTCTTACAGATCACATTGTTCACTAGTTGTGATACTCACAGGTATCACGTATAACTGAATGTCTGGCCTAAGCAAAAATAGCTCAGCCAGCTTGACGGCTGCTCTCAAACATGGTTTCAAGTGTTTGATTTTCCATATGAATTTTGTGTTTTGCGGATGATACAGCTAACCTGCTTTCAGTACCTTATATAACTAAGATTACTTAGCATGCCATTCCTAGGCTACCCAAAATCCAGGTATTTCACATATCACTGGGCATCTGAACAGCACATATTTCAGTGCTCAAGTTCCTTTGCAGATGGTCTTAATCTATTATTTCCTATAAAACTATCAAGCTAAAAAGTCACTTTTCTACTTCATATGATAACATGTATTTTATGTGGGTATTTTTCTGTATGTTATAAAATTCAATAAAACAAGTTTGCCAGAAGGCTTCATGTAGCATGTGTAAATAAGCAAGAACCAGATTTTGCAGTAGTCTTCCTCTGCTACTGTAAAATTACTACTGATGTGACTAATTTAATAACAAATCTATACAATTTACCAATACTTTTACGTGTAACTGCATGAAATATGTACCCTATTATTTAAGTACTCCTGTTCTCATTTGTGGGAAATATTTATATTGTCTAAGTTTCGGCTTCCAGTCTGAGAAGCTGCAGAAGTAGTCTACACCATAATTAAGTCAATAAAATCTCCATAGGGATACATTAATTCACAAAAATTCTGTGAAATAATTTGTCTTTACATGAACATGAATACTTCCTTTTATTAAGTAAGTAGATTTGTTCTACCAGAAAAAAAAAATAAATAATCCCTGGCATTTTTATTATACTACTCATTTTAATATGGAAATAACAGTTTCCCTGCTACTTAGGGTCATTATTAGAATTTCACTTTACAAAACATTTTTTGAAGAAACATAAATTCAGTCACAACTGAATATTTGACTGACAATTAGGATGAAGAAGAAAAATGGTATTTTGTTTTGCTGTATTTAGATGTTCATTTTGTGTAAGCAGTTCGCCTACATTTTGACATTTCTACTTAAAAAAAAAATAAAATATCCCTAATAAATTTTGGGTTTGTCTAAGTTTTTCAGATAACATATGGCTGTGTAATTTTTTTAAATTTTTGTTTGTTTCTATCAAATATGGTTCTTTTCTTCTATAAAAGAAGACCCACCAGCTTCTCATTTATATATAAATATGTTAACAAACAACCACAGATATATAGGAGTAAAAGAGAGGGGAAATTATTTCTATTTCAGGTTTTGAGGAAGCATATTTTCAATGCCATTTATCTATGCATTAAGTACATTCCCTTTTTCCATCTGGATAATGGTGTGGTGAGTAGACCTTGGCTGGCTGCCAGATGCCCACCAAGATGCCCTATCACTCTCTTCAACAAGATAGGGGAAGAAAACAGCATATAAAGCTCATGAGTTGAGATAAGGATGGGAAGATCACTTACAAATTACCATCATGGACAAAACAGACTCTACTTGGGAAAATTAATTTAATTTATTGTCATTTAATAGCAGATGGGGGTAGTGATAAATAAGAACAGATCTAAAAACACCTTCCTCCCACTCCTCCCTTCTTCCCAGGCTCAATTGTACTCTCAACTCTTCTACCTCCTCCTCCTGAGTGGGATGGGAAATGTAGGTTACAGTCAGTTCATAACATTTTGCCTCTGCTGATGCTCCTTTGTCCCCCCACTTTTTCTCTGCTCCATCATGGGGTGCCACCCACAGGATACAATCCTTCATTAAATTCTCCAACACAGGTCCTTCCCACAGGATGCGGTTCTCCATAAACTTCTCCAGCATGTGTCTTTTCCATGGGATTCAGTCCTTCAGGAACAGACTGCCTCAGTGTGGATGCCCCATGGGCTCATGAGTCCTGCCAGGAGCCTCTGAGAGCTCCTCAGAGATTCAATGCCTCCCTCAGGAGTTTGCACCTGCTTCAGGTGGATATATGTTCTATGGTTAACCTCCACGGGCCGCAGGGCAACAGCCTGCCTCCCCATGGTGTTCACCATGATCTGCAGGGGAATCTTGGCTCTGGTGCCTCGAGCACCTCCCCTCTCTTGTTCTTCAATGACCTTGTTGTCTGCCCAGCTGTTTCTCCCACATTCTCTCATGTGTCTCTCCCAGCAGTTTTTACTCTTTCTGAAAGATGTCATCACAGAGGTGCTACCAATGGCATTGAATGGTCTATTTTAGGCCAGTGTTGGGTCTGTCTTGGAGGTGGATGAAAGTGGTTCTGTCTGACATAGGGATGATCGTGTGAGTCCTCTCACAGAAACTACCCCTGCATCCCCCTTGCTACCAAAACCTTGACATGTAAACCCAACACAAAGAGCCAGGATGTGGTTATAACAGAAGGTGTTTGTCTTGTTCTGTCTGTGAAGTACAAAAGAAAAGTTTGATTCTGTTCTTAATCAAGCATTCCCCATCTCCTGATTAGGTGTCTTGGGGAAGGAAAGATGGATACAGCCTACAAAGATTCTTTACAAGACTCTCTCACTTAAACAACTAGATTAGGAAGTAAACAGTGGGGGTGCTACTTGGGTTTAGGTTTTTTTTTTGTGGAGGAGGATGTTGGTGGGTTTTTGTTCTTTATTTTTCCCCTACACTACATGGTGTGTATAATGTATTTATTTTTAAATAATGTAGTTAGTATTCAACCTGTGGTTAAGTCTACTCTGAGTTGTGCAGTCATGCTATGAGCCCGCTACTTCCCAGCAGAGAACTGTTGCAGGATGTGTCCTGATGTAGACAAAACAGCAGCAGTTTTATGAGTTCATCAGGTTAAAGCAGAGAGTTCAAGTTCTGGAAATACGTTCAGTAAATGGGATTTCCTTTTCTAATTTATTTATGTGTCTCTAGTGTTGGTTTGGGTTTGGGTTTGGGTTGGTTTTGGTTTTGTTTTGGTTTTTTTGTGTGTGAGGGTTTTTTTGGTTGGTTGGTTGGTTTGGTTTGTATCTGGGTTTTTTTGGGAGGGGTTTGTTGCTTTGTTTTGTTTTGTTTCATTTTATTTCGTTGTTTTGTTTTTGTTTTGTTTGATTTGTTTTTTTTTTCCATGGCTTTCTTTTTGGTTTTGGTTTAGTTTTGTTGCATTTTGTTTCAAATGAGTCAGGAAACTACAGGAATTTAAAAAATAAAGAAGTAGTGACATGATAAAGCCACACAGAGATGTCGAACACCACAGAACTTGTTCTCTAGACCCTTAACCAGCTTCACTGCCCTTCTCTGAACTCACTCCAGGCCCTCAAAGTCCTTC
>JANHFX010019586.1:28404-45846 GCA_027560015.1 Chloroceryle amazona
GAGTAGCAACCAGGGTCTGAAGAGGAACATTGCCAAGAGGCAATAAATAAAAAAAAGACAATTATAATATTTTAAGCTAAAACATTAAATCTACTTTGCTTCTTTAAAACTGTGTCCCATTAGCTCTTCTTCAGATACAAAAATTTCTTTATATTCTGCTTGCAATGTAATATTTGCACAGTTTGATTAATAACAGATATAAATTATATAGTTAAGAATATAACTATATATAACAGATATAATTATATAGTTAAGAATATTCTTTTTTAAATGTAATAAAGAAAAAAGTATCCACATTTAAAAACAAACAAACTAACTAATAATACTATGAAATTATAATTAGCATCAGTATTTGAATAACTGAAATGTATCATACACACAGATGACATGCTACAAAAGCTTAACTTTTTTTACAAAAAGTAAAAATGCATTAACTTTTATTGTAAAACCAAATTAAACTGGCTGTCTGAGTTTTCAAGAACTTTGAAGGCAAAAAGGAAGATTTGCTGAGTTTTATTTGTTTCATTTACTTTAACAGGTATGGCATGTGAGAAGTTACCATTTCACTAATTTTCATACTATTCCAGTACAACATGCTGTAATCAGTGTTTCAGAGCAAGAATTCTGATTTTTTTTGATATTCAGCTTTCAAAATCTGTTTTTCTTTGTCAGTGGTATACAAAACCAGCTCATTGTTATTATTAAAATGTATCTAACGATGAAAAAAATCTGAAGTTAGAAAGAGTAAAACCATGTTACTAATGGAACACATTATTAAAGTTGTGCACTTGGACATAAGAACAGGTAGTCCAACTTTTAGATTTATTTTTTCTTTAAGGAAGATAATACAATCTTGCTTATCTAGTCTAGATTTTAAAACATGCAATAGATAGATTAAGCACTGGGACAGGGAAATATAATCATTACAGTGAAAGAAGTAGTACACAATTCAATTTTTTTGCAAAAGAATTTGACCAAGTAAATTTTTGCCCAAGCAATGATGTGAATGGATAGGAGTATTATAAACTTTTGGAAAAAAAATAAAACATGCTTTCACTAACACTCCCAGATAGTGAGTTGTTTGGATAATTAAGCTGTTGTGTAGTCTTTTGAGAAGGAAGAGACCTCCTTGTGTGATTAGTTTGCTTTGCAAAAGATCACACTGATATATATATATATATACACATGAATATCAGGAAGGAAAATCATGGTATTTCTTATAAAATCAACCTCTAACTTTTTTTTTCTTTAGCACCCAACATATCAGACTCCTTCTAAGTTTTGTTGATCTTTTTCTGAGATGAGTCAGCTGAATTTCACAGCCAATGTATTTAAATTCTTCTCTTATATAGTTTGAATTATAGAGTTTTATTTAAGAAATGCTTGCTGACATTAAAGTTTCCAAGAGCACCTATAAATATGTCAGCTATAAATAAGGAACTTTTCTTCATGATGAGTACAACTTACTATTCTAATATTATTACTTCATATCTGACCTAATTAAATGAAAAAAAAATACTTAAGTTATAGCTGCATAACCCCTCATGTAAAGTGCTAAAATCTATCCTATGAGGTTATGATGTTCACTATTACAGTTCACTGGAAAGTTGGACAGAATATATTTTAAAGAATAATGCTTCAACAAAATGGGAACATTTTTAGCATTGATTCTATTGAGTATTGCAATGTGGTGGTTTCTCAGCCATGAGAAGAGAGACAAACTGAGAAGATGTGCATTGAATGGCTGGTCTGTGAGATAGGATGGATTTTGGCTAAAAAGTCACACTCAGATGGTGTTGATCAATGATTTATACTCAGTCTGTCAGCTGTCAGAAGTGGGGACCCTCAGGGATCAATACTGGGCCCCAGATTGTTCAAGGTCTTCATAAATGATCTGGATGATGGGATTGAAAGCACGCTCACCAAGTTTCCTGATGATACCAATCTGGGTGGTTGAGGTGGACATGTCAGAAGGGAAAGCCATCTTACAGAAACATCTGCCAGATTGGAAGAGCGTGTTAACAAGAGCAGTACAAATTTTAAGAGACAAGTGCAAAGTCCTGCACCTTGAACAAATAACCAATTTGCTCAGTACAGGCTAGAATTTCCTGTGTCAAGATACTATATTTTTTGACATGAGACCTTAGTGGAGGACTTTCCAGGAATTTTCCTGTTACTTTTTCATTTCATGTACATTTTTACTATGCAAATTTTTGTCTAGCAGTAAGTTCTACAACTACAAGAACTTCCTTCAGTGGTTTTGAACTTGCTTTGTTGGTTTTAAATTTATTTTCCCCTTGCTCTTGAGTTGACAAAATATGCTGTCCTACCTTCACCACACACCAATGACAGCAAATAATCCAATTTTTTGCTCCCTCAGTTGTGTTGTTTCATATTCTCTAAAACAAAGCCTTTTTATTTCCCTTTTCTGCAATGATGATCATGGACAAACAAAACTATGAAACCAGGGCAAAGTAAGGATCCTATCATGATTATCCCACCCAAACTACAGTCTGAGAAAAATATGGTCAATCTCTGTAACTGTACTAGGAATTTAAATGCAAGATAGATTTGCTATGTATAATAATGGATTTGAACTGTGAACATGAATAGTTGGAAATAAGTAAAAAGCTTTCTTGCCATGATAGCTTTTTGAAAGGTTCTTCCAACAAGAGCAGACACAAATAAAAAAAAAAAACCAAACAAACCCACAACCCAAACCTCACCTTAAAAGAAAAATAAATATATATATATTTATACATATAGTTGTGAAAAGGATAATATGATGTGGTGCCTAGAGTAAGAGAGGAGTCAAAATATTCTAACTCTACATTCAATTCATCTAGATATTTCAAGTCTGGGACTATTTTGCTGTATTAATTTGATATAATCTGCATAATGATATTGCTATTACTGCTGCTACAAATAATATGCTGTTAGTCTGCTTCTGTATCACTAAAAGTTCATGATCCCTGAAAGTACTGCAAGATAAAGATACATTTGGAAAAATTCAAATTGCCATTACTTATAAAGGAATTGTTCTACAAGTAAGTGGAAGATGTCCCCTTTCAGGTATGTCAATTTGGCATCTCTCATGAGCATTGAACTCAACTAAAGAGAAAGAAAAAAAACCCAAACCAGTAAATAAAAGTAATAAAAGGTGTTCCTGAGTTGTCTGGTTTTTTTTTACTTTAATGTCTGCATTTTGTTTGCTCCAATATTCTAAAATTTAGTCCAAACATACTCTTTAATGATTTTGGGGGAGGAAAATTCAGCTCTGGTTTATAGCCTTCACTGCCAACTTTGAGCCTGAAGGAAATTTTTACAGCTGAGTTATAAACTCCTAAATATCAACATTTATAATGGCAAGGCTGACAGGCTTTTAATTTCAATACTAGACAGTGTCAGTGTAATAATTTGAAAAAGATAATAATTTCAAAAAGGTCAAATCCAAGTTAAAAAAGTGTGCCTGGATCTTGCTAGCCCACAGTTGTACGTATATCCTTAATTGCACTCTCACCTAATTTAGGACTGCCTAAAAAAACATAATATTTTGATATTTTAACTGTATCATTATTCCCAAATATTTCCATGTTCTGACATTTTCTGGCCAGACTATAGTCAAAACCCTGAATGTGTTTTTTATGTAATCTTGACTGCTTGGTTTTGGATCACCAACTGCTTTTTCTTCTGATTCCTTTCTGTATAAATAGAGTATATGTTAATCTATTGAGTAATTAAAAGTTATAAAACATGTAAGTCACACACACATTTAGTCATAAAAACACCCTCTTCTTTACTACATCATGCACTATAATCTTATTGATGTTATTGCCATCTTAACTCCTACAGCACCCACACAACTTTCTTGTTTCCCCCTCATTTCATCACCTCTAGGGAAGTTAGTCTGAAAGTATCTTGGGTGAGGCAATACTCTGTCTGGCTTTTGGAGAATTTTAATGCCCTTCTGAATACTGACAGAAATAACAAATTTATTTTTTACTAACAACTTCTAGACCTCTGAGATCGAGACAATTTTTTAGTGATATTTTTCAGTCGTAATATATATGACAATGAAATTCAAGTTCTAAACTTCACAGTCTAGATAGTTTAGAAGAGATGAAATTAGATAGAAAACTAGAAATAATATATTAGCATTTGTTTACAGTGGGTTGGACTAGTAGTAAGACAGACAGGAAAAGAAGAATCTGTACTAGAACAAAACTTGAGAATTAGACTATGTATGTCCCAGAATGTTTCCATCTCTGCCTGGTGAATAAAAATTACATTCATTTGATTTGAGACAGCCACGTCCAATGTCCAATCAATTGGGGTGAACATTTAAGAAATAGGAAAAATTCTTCCTTGGTGCAAAACTAAACAGTTGAAACTGATGGACCTATGTAAATTTAAGTCACTGTAGAATTTAATTCATAAGGACATTCTTCTTAAGATTGTGTTTCTACTCATTCAATCACTTGCTATTGGTAATTTTTTTTAAAATCTATAATACTTTTGAAAAAAAATGGACCCTCCAAAATCCCAAGTTTCTTTTATTTTACTTTTTCTCTTCAGGATAGCTTTAAAAGATTGTATTCTATAAATAGAAATTAAATATCAAAGAAGATTATGAAATAACAATGACAAAGTTATTGACTGAAGAATTTTTCTCTCAAACATAAGCCTCTTCTGCATAAGCAGGTTAAGGAAATCAGATATGTATATCTTTGCCTTAGATTCAGGGACAGTTAAAAATACACAGTCAAGTCATTTTAACTTTCAGCACTTTTATTTTTATAACAGTGCTATTTTAAGCATGAAGAAAAGAGCAAACATCTTTTGAAAGGTTTTAGAAAGTGTCTATGACATTATGAACTCATATGCAGATTATGCTCTCTCCATCTAGAGAACAGATAAGCCTGCTTAAATGATGCATATTTTTAAATTTGTCAGTAGATAGAACAATGTAGTGAATTAATTAGTTATGGCTATCAAAAAAAAATAAAGCCAATCTGATTTTTCCTATACCTTTCTGGATACTATGTCATTCTTTAGGAAGCATCTGTTCTTCATTTTTTTCCTGTGTTTTCTTCCATCCCCTGCCCATATTCCACTGCATTTAAACAAGAAAAAAAGAAACAAAATAACAACAAAAAACACAACCCCCCAAAAAATCCCCAAACAAAAATCCCAGATAAACATAAATATCTACATTATCATATTTAAAGTACTTTTTTATTAGTTTATGATGGTTGCTGCCTGAAATTCTTCCTCATCAAGCTAAATTTTTTTCATTACAAACCTATTGGAAGTGAGGAAGAATAAAATTAAATAAAAATAAACTCAAGTCAATAAATATATACATTGTAATCACACATATTTATACTTTTAACTGGTGCTAATGGGATCATTCCATCTTGTGAAAATCTTGCAGGCAGTATTTGTACTGAAGACATGACTGGCAAAAGTAAACATGAGGAGGCAGTAGTGACTTCTATCCATCAAAGAACACCATTCCTATATCCTTAGTCAACGCTGGGCAATTTCTATTGCTGTCAATCTATTACATTTCAAGTATACCAAACACGCATTTAGGAAAGGAAAAAATATTTTTATATTTTCCATGGAAAATGACAACTACATTAAGCAAAAACCGCCATGACCTTTGCCAACATGTTCCAAAGTGCAAGTTTTCTTCACACTAAGAGAAATAAATATAGACTTCAATCTGAAATGCTTAAAGAACACCAACTGTTGGTTTGTACTGTCTCCATACCAGCTGTTCGTATCTACGTAACTTCTTAAGCCACATACATCATCTCAGCTTTAAGTATGTGTTCCTCAAAGTGAATCTAAAAATTTAAGAGCATTTTAATACAGACATTTAGAACATAGAATATTCTATTGCATGTAATAAATGTGACAAAATTAAAAATAATATTTATGGATTTTTATTTTTTTTTATAAAGAGAAGGTGACACACTGATTTGGAAGGACAAAGATGCCTCTAATGTATTCAAGTTCAGACAAATTCCATGTAGTAAAAGCATAATAGGTTCTGTAGTCAATGGCACATCAAAGAATAACATTAACAATTTTGAGCTCCACTCACTTTGATTATACAGTGTAAATTATGATGTAATCTTTGACAGCTTACTCAGTTGGAATGACCATTTATGTTTCCAAAGTGGTCCTGACTGGTTGCAAGACTGGTTATATTCTGTGGCAGTGCTTAGGGTCCTATATCCATGTATGCTGCACAGAAAGGTGAAGGCTAGAAATGAAGATACAAAACGAACAGAAAGAGTGAGAGGTGTAGTTAGTATGAGACTAGTATTATTTACTCTCCGATGTTTGTAAATTTTTGTTTATAGTTGTAAGCTGTCATAAAGGCTTCACACTCACATACTAGGAAAACAGAACTTTCAGATATCTAAATATTTTCCGTCCATTTTCTAACAAGAAGACTTTGACATTTCAAGAAAACACTTCAGTAGTATTCATGTCATATATGAAGTTCATAAGAGCTTCTGATTTACTGTTGTCACACTTTCAATAGAGTGCAGCTTCTCTGTAAGAGGTAGTAGGCAAAAGGGCCTCACCTCAGCTGAAACTAGAGTCTACTGAGAACTTATTTTCCTCTTGGAGAAAGGAAAACTGGAGATCTGGGCAAAGGCAAACCTACTGAAGTTCAACAAGTATAAGTGTAGAGTCCTACACCTGGGGAGGAATAACACCACATACCAGTACAGGTAAGACCTGCTGGAGTGCAGCCCCATGGAGAGGGACCCTGATGTCCTGGTAGACAAGAAGTTATCCATGGCACAGCAATGTACCTTTGTGGCCAGGAAGGCCAATGGTATCCTGAGGTGCATAAAGAACAGTGTGGCCAGAAAGCCAAGGGAGGTTCTCTTTCCCCTCCACTCTGCACTAGTGAGATCACATCTGGCATATTGTGTTCAGTTCTGGTATACCCAGTTTAAGAGAAACAGGGAAATACTGGAGAGTCCAACAGAGAGCTATAAGGATGATTAAGGGACTGGAACATTTCTCTTATGAGGAAAGGCTGAGAGGCCTGGGGCTGTTTAGCCTGGAAAAGAGAAGACTGAGTGGGATCTTATTAATGTTTTCAAATATCTGAAGGGTGGGTGTCAAGTAGAAGGGTCCAGTGTCTTCATTTGTTCCTTGTGACAGGACAAGAGGTAATGGTAGCAAGGGGAAACACAGGAAGTTCCACCTCAACATGAGGAAAAACTTCTTCACTGTGAGAGTGACAGAGCCTGGAACAGGCTGCCCAGAGAGGTTGTGGAGTCTCCTCTAGAGATTTTCAAGACCTGCCTGGATGTGTTCCTGTGTGGCATACTCTAGGTGTTTCTGCATTGGCAGGGGTGTTGGACTTGATGATCTCCAGAGTCCCTTCCAACACCTACCATTCTTTTTCATCTTAGGAAAACAGACTCGGGAATTAACTGTGTAGAAGCAACTAGTCATAAAAAGTGTGCTGAGAAGGCTTCCAGAAGACTTGTTGGCTGTGACCTGTCTTCTATTCAAGCTACATAAAAATCCTCTGGGGATGGACTGATCTACCCCTGGCTTTTATAGACCGTCAAGGGCTTTGACACACACATAAGAGGACACCTGATCCTGAGGCACTTCACATCTCAACACCCAAAAAGCAGTATGTGAGTCTTCATCACATCTCTACAGGGTCAAGATGCAAATGGAAAGTTTTCTAAGCTGCATTCTATGAAAAACAAACTGAACATTTGTCACATTCCCTTTTCCTTTTCCACTAAAAAGGTGAAAACAAAACCAGTTGCTTGGTTTTGTTTTTTTTTTTTAATATGGCAAAATAAAATACATTGTAATTAGAAATAAAAACAGAGGACTATATTTCTTTACATTTCTTGTCAAGTACACTTATATTTTAGGACAGCATTTTAAAATAAATAAATAATGAGGAAGGGCTTACTGCCGATCTGTATCACTATGGTTTCATCTCTAAATGTTACTGTTAAACTTTTACATATATGAAGGTTAGAAAGTTAGAAATTTCTAATGAAGTCAGTTTTGAATTATTCATGCTGTCATCTATAAGTTTATGTTCATAATGCATTCTAAATACTTCTAGAGATTTAGTAACTGGTGATCACAGAATATCTTAAGTGCCAAAAAATGGGGGGAAGTTTCTTTGCCAAAATAAATCACAAAGGGTCATATCTTCATTTGTATAGATCATTGTAGCTTAATTAAAGTCAATGGATCTTAAGCATATTATACAAACACGGTATTTAATCCAGGTTTTTTATTCATTTCTTTGTCAAAAGAAACCATTAAAATAAGGAAAAAGATACTTGTAAATAATTGATTAAAACAAAACAAAACCACAAAACAAGCAAACCACCAAACAAAACCCCACCAAACCACCAAACAGGAAACCCCAAACTTTAGTGTTTTCTTGAGTGCAAATCATCTTTACAACCTACTGCATATTTGATAGCCAATTGAACAAAAAAATTATGCAAGATCTTTGTTTTAAAGCATGCAGATGAATTCCCTACTGAATTGTAACCAAAGGAATGAAGTGCCTATTCCAAGCACAGATATTATTATTGTTTTTTAACATTTAAAAGACTTTTTATATATTATGCTTTGCAGACATAGCAGGATGTTTGTTTTAAATAACAGGGGTATTTTGTCAGGTTGGTTGGCTGTTTTTTTTGTTTTTTTTTTTGTTTTTTTTAATTTGTGTGATGTCATATCTTAAAGAAATTAGTCAGTGAAAGCTGTGAAAGTTAAGGAAATGCTGTGGTCAAATGAATGTCTCCAATTTAGGCATTCAGAATCAGATACTAGTGAAGGAATCCAATCTTATTTGAGCTCATAAGGTGGTATGGAAATCCCCATTATACTAACTTATTTGTATGTTATTGGATGGTCATTTATATTTCTATCAACAATTGATCAACAACTTGATTCCTAGGTCTAAAAATATATTTACACACCAAATGTCAGCCAAACAAATGCAATACTTGGGTCAATAGATAATTAACTGAAAATGAATGTAAAAGAAAACAGACTTTGTCTATGCCTGTGCCTGGATTGTACGGGTTCATATTTGGGATTACTCCCATTTACAAGAGCTTGTAAATCCTCATGAGATTTGAGAAGCCAAACATATGCACTTTCCCCCACCACTGTCTTGCACATTATTGTTTATTTGAAATAATTATTACAATATTTAGATTATGATAAATTTAGTGCTGTATCTTTATATAAAATTAGGTTTGAAGCTGATTTTACCAACATCATGATAAAGCAGTAAAAAGAGATGAAAAAATATTAACTTGTCTAATATGCAGTGGAAATTTATGCAGCCACAAGCTGTCTGTAATAAATGTTAATTGATTACAATTTATATTTTTGGTCTTCTTCCCAGAGGCTCCATGCTATTAATCTGACTTGAACACAGCCAGAATAGGGTAACAATTCTTAGTCACTAGAAGCCTTAAGGGGAATTCAAATCTGTTAGAATAAATGTAATAGCTTTATCCTTCTTAAAGCAGGGAGTAAGGCAGAGAGGGAAAGGAAAGGAAACAAACCAAAACATTTTTGAAAAATTATTATTTATATTTACTGAATAATAATAAAAAAACCTGCTGTGTTTGTATATGGTATATATATCTTTTTAAAGTGATGAGAATGTATGGTCTTTACTGTGCTGCTAATGCAGACCTGGATACACCACTTTCTAAAAGTAAAGGGCTATATATCAAACAAATGGATACCTATTGTTATTGTTGTAATAGCATACAGTGTTCATATACAATATTGCAGATTATTTTAAACCTTATTGAGTCAGTGTCAAATGTCAAAATATCCTTGGTTTGCAGTCCTTGGTATACCTTTAGCAGGCTGAAGAGATCTGAAATAACAAAGTACCTGGTTCTGCTCTCTTTTGTATTCATAGTCATGGAAGGTTATTGACGACAATGGAATCACCTATATAAGCATCTCATACTCAAAGTTCTTCCTTTTCAGCAATAATTTTCTCTTTTTCTCATTTAATGGTTTTTATCTGATTTTATTTATTTTATCTTTGTCTAATGCCTCAGTGTTCTCAAACTTTAAAAAGGCAAACAAATGATAAAACTAATGATACTGAGTTTATATGAGTTTATATAAAAGTTTGTTGGCTTTTGTTTTATTAAGATTTTCATCAAGGTTCCCATTCTAAAATGATTTAATTAATTGTATCTACTGTATAGTGTAACTAAATATTAGCTTTTCCCATTTTTTATCAGTAGACTTCTTGCAAGCATTTATCATTTTGTCATCTCACTGTAAGGGAAATTTACAGTACCTCACTGCACATTTAGCAGACTGATCTCTGCTTCTCTTTTTTCATAGACATTTGAACAGTTAGTTTAGACCTGTACTTAATACCACCACTCAGCAGAAGTCTAGTTTTTGTTATCTGTATAAAGAAGGAGGGTGGGATATTTTCTTCCTTAAAACCTGTGAGAAAAATACAGACGAAAGAGCACAGGTGTCACAAAGTATTCAGGGGTGATGTGCAGATTTGTGCAGATTCCCAGAGGAAATGATGATGTACAGCAGCAATCCCTGTGTGCTCTCTCTGTGGTGCTAAGAGACACTGGCTCCAGACAGAGCAGTCAGGTGAGTGGGCTGTTAAGGTTTTCCTACTCTGTATAGAGGAATGTGAGAATAATTTGAACAAAAGAAAGAGAGAAAGAGATGAGATCTAGAGAAAAAAATAATATATACATATATAAATTTGAGCTTGACAAAAGAAGTTAATTATGACATTTGTTTTGGAGGAGAATCAATTTGCATTGCCTAAATGATCTGCAACTCAATGTGTCATCCTTCACAGCTGGTCCATGGATAGCAGAGGTGACCACCAGCAGCATCCCTAGTCAAAGGCTGCTTAAGCTCTCCTGGAAGCTTCAGGAGGTGTCCCAAGAAAGGCAGGATGCCTGTCCCGGGTCTTCTGTCCACAGAGCACCATCAGTGTGTACTGAGTCATTTCTCACTCAAAAGTCTGAAGTTAAAAACGTTTCATCTTAATATAGGTTTCAAGAAGTACATCTGATGTGTCAGTGGACTAAATTTGCTCATAACACAGCATCCTATTATTAGAGTTCATATATACCTATGTTTTCTAAAGAATAATGACAAATTGTGACAGTTTTTACCAGCTTCTTAAGACTCCAGTCTAGGGATTAATTATAAAGACTCATGTTCAAATTAGCTATGCATCTTAATGACAATGAGAACAGTTTTAAAGAATTTGGAAAAATATGTTGCAGGGAGGATGCCCTCAAAATCATTAAACATGAGTCATCATTGGGTGCCTACTCAAATGTGATTAGTGGAAAGTAATTAGCATCTAATTGTAATATCACATATGAAAAATCTTGGCTGCCTTTTGCCATATTCTAGCCAAAATGTGGCAGAAAGTACCCCAAATCTTTTCACATTCTTCTTTTGGCCTAAGAAAGCACATTCTAATCTTCAAAAATATGCTTACTTGCTTGGATTTAAAACTTAATGTTTTCTTGTTACTATATGAGGAATCAATGGGCGATAGCAAGAATCCAAAATGGTTAAATACATAATTACTAGAGTAAAGCAAAAAGCACAGCCCTAGCAATGAGACAGTGAAATAGAGACCACCCTGTAGGTGTCACTGTGGAGACAGACCTCAGTGTTTTACATCTGCCTGGCTATGAGAAGTCCTTTTAGTGAGGTAACTTAATAAGCACTGTAAAATATACTAAGAATTAGATCAATCTTAGGGAATAACAAAGAGTTTAAAATATAAATAAGATTCTTGAAGAGATTTGGCTAATTTTATCTAATAAACTAAGTATGATGTTGGTTTCCTACCTTACTGAGACAGGCTGAAGAATTAATAAATCAAGTAAGAAATGGAAAAAGTGAGAAAATAAACAGAGAGACGGTGGATAACAATGGGAAAAAGGAAAACCACCTTATTTGATTATCTCCATTAGACTGAAGTCTTAAAGAACATAGT
Organism: Chloroceryle amazona; assembly: GCA_027560015.1. NCBI lineage: Eukaryota > Metazoa > Chordata > Aves > Coraciiformes > Cerylidae > Chloroceryle > Chloroceryle amazona. Next base: position 40,466 of record JANHFX010019586.1, read on the forward strand.
TTAATAAATGCTCCCTACATTAAATACAGGAAAACAAAGGACATCCTGCTAAAATTAAAATATTGTTATAGTCTTAGATAATGGAGAACTGCAATTCCATTCAAATGAAAATGGAAATATGTTCCCACAAACCTGCATTTACCTGTGGGAATATCAAGCTTTCCATTCTTACAATCTGGATTATGGCTTTGGTGGTGAGTTCTCATTGCTGCTGCACTGAGGATTTTGTTTGTTTCTTGGAAGGTTGTCACATTTTAGGGTCAGGGCATCCCCCTAGACCTATAACAGATGCTCTCTGTTAACCCCCCTCCCTCCCCAAAGGTAAAGGGAAAGAGAAAGGGAATAAGGGAAAGAGACTTAGCAATTAGAAAAGGAAACTACAACAGCTGTAATGAAAATAATAATAATAAAAATGGCATATATACAAATACATACAAACCCAATATCAAACCCATTCCTCCCAATGGGAATTATGTCACCATCATCACTGATGCTGTGGAGAAAGCACTGGGAGAGTCCCAGACTGGGCCTAGCAGCAGATGGCAACTGTGCTCAGAAGCTGGATTCTGGTACCAGATTCAGGATCACACAGATCAGGATTAAAGGCAGAATGGACAGAGTCCTCCTCCAGTTCTGGCCATTGAAGAAGTAAGAAGCCAAAAGAACCGAGCCGAGGGTTTGACCCTTGTGATCCCTCACCTTTATCCTGAATATAATGTATATAGGATGGAATCCCTCGTTGGTCAGTTTGGGATCACCTTTCCTGTCCGCTCCTCCCTGCAGGTGCAGCCTTTCACTTTCTGCACCCCCAGTGTGATTCACAAAATCCAGCAGTGGCCTTGGTCTGCACCCCAACCCTTGGTACTAACTCTAACCATGGGGTGTTATCACTGCCAGCAGCAGACACTGCCTGGGAAAAAAATGCTGCTAACTTCAGAAAATGCAGTTAGAAGAACTGAGATGAAAAGTAAAATCACTGAACAGTATCAATTCAGTTCTCACTTAAACCAGGACAGAGGGAGGTAGAGTCATTTGCTACAAGTAACAACACTGAAAAAATGTGGGATGATGATAATAACATTTATGTTTAAATTATATTTATCATGAAGCTAACATCATGCATACTCTATATTTTATGGAGTTATAAATTCTACATGGTGTAATTTGGAAAAATATTCATTTTCCTCATAAATTTATGAACCACCATATACCTAGAGTTTGTACACCAATACTTAGGTCACCTTTTTTTGAATAAAAGAGACCTTTTTTCTTAAAGGAGAGTTAGCAGGATTAGTACTGAATCTGATATAGCCATTTTGAATTGAATTCATAATATAAAAAATAATTTTATACCATCTTCCTCCTTTTGATTTTCTTAGAAGTTTTAGAATGTTACTAAGCAATTTGCATTATAAAATGAGTGGTTTACATAATTTCTATTTTCAAAAGATAAGAAAGGGCAGTTGTTATGAAAAATAAAGCAACACTGACTCTTTTGTTACATTTTAAATTGATTATATTTAACTACATTTAATTTGCATAGTTAAAAAGCTTTTGCTTATTACAATAATGAATAACAAGAGGCTGGGTAACGTACTTCAATTATGTCATGTATGTGTAATTAAATCAACTCTGAGCATTTAAATTCAGATGAAAGCTATTTTCTTTCAAAAGTAATGGTTATTCTGTCTGTCTGTCTGTCTGATAAAATAAGCTTTGCAACCTTATGCAAATTTCAGAAAATGTTATTTCCTGAATTGTTTTCCAAGTACTTTGGTTTCAGATGACTTTCTGGTTTGTTTTGTTGTTGTTTTTGTTTGTTCAGTTTTTGGTTGGTTGGCTCGTTTTGTATCTTGTATCTTCCAAAGTTACCGGAAGGGTACAAAAGAAATAATCATGTGTGCATCTTTAGGATTGTTAAAGATGGCCAACTGCCCTATATTCTTGATACCCACTCAAATGCAAGCTTAAGGAATAGCACATTAGAAAAAGCACGATGCTGTTACAGATGTAGTTTGGACACAAAAACTATTATTATATAAGCATATGGTTGTCAAGGTCTAATTTCAGAAAACTGTTATATGGTGCATAGAAAATGAAGGAAATTACTCTCCTCCATTCATCATGTCCCTTTTGACTATAACAAGACTTATTTCTTTTACTTTGTTCACTAGAACTTACATTTAAACATAGAAGCTGCCATGGCCTTTGTGGCCTAAAGGACTGTGCTACCAGAAGAGTGGAAGTAGAATTTTAATGTCATTTGAGAACTCTAGTGCTGCGTATTTTAATGACAATCCCATGAGAAAAATAACTCTTCTCTCAGTCCTCAGTCCAGTACTTCCATTACAAATCTGAGTTTGCCAGACAGGAAAGTCTTTTCGGACATGCTCTAACAACTTGATGAAAATTGTGATATAAATTTTTTAAGCATGGTCAAATTTAGTGTGGGGTGGTTCTTCTCAAAATGCACGTACAGGTTCTAGCCTGATTGCTGCTGAATCTGAAAGGAGAAAGTTGCAGTGGTCTGAGCCCTTAAGAGCTATGTAGCCATCCAGCTTCTGCCAGTGTCCTCTGCTGAGTCCCATCTATTTCTGTATCTGTGTAGTGGAGGGGCATGCTGGTGGCATCAAGTGAAAAAAAGGTGTACTTCTCCTATAGGCAGCTGTCCTTGGAAGACTCACAGAGAGCATAAATGAAAAGAGTCCTTGGCTAAACAGGGAACTTTCCACATATCCTATCAGCTGAAAGACAGCATATCATAGATCGGTTGTTATCTATTATGAAGATTTTAAATAGGTTGGGTATTTTTTTTGTAATAATACGAAATCCTTTTTTGAATGGGTGTAACATTTTCCATAATTAGTTTTCATAACTTCTTTATATGTAAGTTCAAACAGCTCAGAATATTTCTATCCTGGGATTTGATAAATAATGCACATGTGTAGTTTGTTTCTTCTGAATTAATCTTGTAGATGTTTTTAGTTTTTCTTTAGGGTTTGATACAAATTATAAATAAATAGCAGGTTTCATATTGCACATATTAGATATGTTCTGACGTAATAACATTAGCCTGGAAAATAATGTTATTAGCATTACATAATGTCAGTATGTTTAAGGAGTGTGGCTCCAAGCTCCTGTGATTTTTCATTATTAACGTTCTGCTAAAATAATTATGTCTGGTAGCAAATACTTCTCCATTCAGCAAAAGTTTCTCTGTGTTGGCCAAAATGAACAGCTTATAAATAGAATGGCCCATCACCAGAACCAGCTATAACCCAAATTGCTATAAGCCATTCGTTAATGCCACAGTGAATGCAGGAGAATTAAGAGCCTCTGACAAGATTCTGCTTTAAGGACTTAAATAACAATTTTTCTCACAGAATGCCACTACACTCTGTCAGAGACTGTCATTCAATTCCTTGACCTTTTTGGAGAGTTAAGTCAGGAGATAAATTTCAGTGATACCACCATCTCTATCTTCTGACACTGAGAATCACCTCAGCTCTGAAATCCAAACTGAAGTCAAAAGAAAGGAAAATACTAAACTTTGTCTTTGAGCAGTTCAGGTGTAATTCCCTGCAGCTACAGTATAAACCACACTACATTTTCTGAGGATGATGCTATAGATCTGCTGTGCTCAATATTCAGTTTTAGTTGTATCTTGATTCCTGTGACACCTTGCATTCTCAAATCACCTGCATACCAGTCACCTTGCCATAGAACTTCAAGCAGAAGAAAACAACAAAACAGTATCACAGAATCATAGAATGGCTTAGACTAGAAGGGACCTTAGAGATCATCTAATCCAATCTCCCTGCCATGGGCACGGATGCCTCTCAGTTAGACCAGGTGGCTTAAGGCCTCATCCAGCCTGGCCTTGAACACCTCCAGGGAGGGAGCATTGACAGCCCCTCTAGGCAATCTATTTCAGAGTCTCACCACCCTTATACTGAAGAACTTTTTCCTAAAATCCAATCTAAACCTATTTTCCCTCAGTTTAAAACCATTTTCCCTCAGGTTAAAACCATTTCCCCTTTTCCTATCACTGAACACTCTTGTGAAGAGTCCCTCTTCAGCCTTCCCATAGGATCCCTTCAGGTATCGGAAGGCAGTTATAAGGTCCCCCCAGAGTCTTCTCCAGCTGAACAATCACAGTTCCCTCAGCCTATCCTCATAGCAGAGGTGCTTCAGCCCCTGGATCATCTTTGTGGCCTCCTCTGGACTCATTCCAACAGATCTATGTCCTTCTTATGGTGGGTAAATCAGAACTGGACATAATATTTGAGGTGGGGTCTCACAAGAGCAAAGGGGAAGAATCACCTCTGTTGATCTCCTGGCCACACTGCTCTTGATGCATCCTAGGATATGGTTGGCCTTCTGAGCCACATAAGCTCACTACCTGCTTATTTTGAGCTTCTCATCAATCAACACCCCTAAATCATTCTCTTCAGGGCTACTCTCAACCCACTCTGTACCCAGGCTGTAATTGCTCTTTGACTTGTTGGACCTCATACAGTTTGCACTGTCCCATATCTCAAGCCTGTCAAAGTCTCTCTGGATGGCAATCCTTCCCTGAAGTAAGTCCACTGCACAACACAACTTGGTGTCATTGACAGACTTTCTCTGGGTGCCCTCAAAGCCATTGTCCATGTTGCTGACAAAGATGCTGAACAGTACTGGACCAAGAACAGAGCCCTGGGGAACTCCACTTGTCAGTGGTCTCCACCTGGACATCAAGCCATTGATCATAACTCTTTGAGTGCGACCTTCTAGCCAGTTCCTTATCCACTGGGTGGTCAGTCCCTCAAGTCCATGTGTCTCCATCTTAGAGACATGGATGTCATGTGGAACAGTGACAAATGATTTGCACAAGTGTGAGTTGCTCTTCCCATATCAACCAGAGTTGTAACACTGTTGTAGAAGGCCACCCAATTAGTCAGGCACGATTTGCCCTTAGTGAAGTCATGTTGGCTGTCACTGTTGGTCTGTTGGTCTGGTAAGATCTCAACTTACCAGACATCTGCTGGAAATACAACACAGCAGACAGTAAACAGTCTAGGAGATTCCTGGAGTGTGTGGAAGATAATTTCCTGACTCAGCTAGTAAATGAGCCCACCAGGAAAGGTGCTCTTCTGGACTTGTTCACAAACAGAGAAGGTCTGCTGGATGATGTGGTGGTCAGAGGCCGTCTTGGGTTTAGCAGACATGAAATGATAGAATTCTCAATTCTTGGCCAAGAAAGGAGGGGGGCAGCAAAACTATTACCATGGACTTCCAAAGGGCAGACATCAGTCTGTTTAGAACACTGGTTGAGAAAGTCCCTTGGGGTACAGTCCTAGAGGGCAAAGGGGTCCAGGAAGGCTGGACTTCTTTCAAGA
>JANHFX010019587.1:0-42113 GCA_027560015.1 Chloroceryle amazona
TAATTAAGCTGCCTTTTTCCATACAGGACACCACACTGATGTGATTTGACAATCTGCTAGTTGAAACATGAGTATTTAAAATATCTAAGACTTGATATTTGAAAATAATTAAATTTATATACATAAAGACAATTTTAACTGCAGAGATGTGTCCATCTTTTTGAAATATGAGCTGTATATTAAGTATTTTTAGAGGTTAAAATCAAGTTTTAGACAGAAGACACTCTGAATTTAGAGAAAATGTTGATAACTTACAGAAAGGCAAATGGAATGGGTTAAATGCCCAGCTTACAATGAGAAGCTAAAAAAAAAACAAACCACACCAAAGTGTGTAAGTAGATCATACAAGTGTGCATTTGGAAAGAATTCCCAATTTCCAATGATCCCTTTTCTCACTGCTGGCAAAAAGCATAGAGTTCCTGCTCTGTCTCAAGGAACCTTTATACATGCATTGTGAATTTTACCCAACTTGCTGGCTGACTGGCAAACATATGAATAAAGGCAGTTAAGAAAATCTGCAGCATCTAGACTATATATGAAGCGTAGATGATGTGTGCTGTCAACACGGTTTTATTTCCACAGCAGAAAAGCCAAACACCGGTGATGAAGGAATTTCTGCACAGGAGGTCATATCCTTCCCCTCATAATTTCCTCTCTCCTCTTTAAACTCAACACAAGAGGCAGTTCTCAAGATCTGAAAAAGTGACATTTTCTTACTGTGATGATTGATGCCTCTTTCACCTGTAACAGGAGCAGCTCCCACCCCCTATATATCACTACCTGCCTGTTGCGATGCTCCAGCCAGGTATGGAGGAAGGGTACACTGCCTGGGATGTAATGCATCTCATCACCATGACTAAAAAGGAGAAACTGAGGAAGAAGGGAGAGGACAGGTTTAGAAATCTGAAGACAGTAACAGGCCAAGTAAAATACATGGAGAAAATTAGGGTAAGGCCACCATGAGCCAGAGCTATTGTAGCTGTCCAACAAACAAAATGTTGATCTGGATGCAATCCTCTGTGGTGATGAAATGTAGACAAACCTTGCACTTTAGAGAATTAGAGCTAGTCCATTTATGTCCACATGTAAATTAGCTATCCCCTCTATAAAGTACCTGTTTGAGAAACACAGAGGCGAGATGAAGGGCCCTGAGTAAGATGTCATATACTGATCATTTATGAAGTGAAGTCTTAAGTGTACTTTCAAGGGTAATTTAGCAATGAAATTGAACTCTAATTCAGCATATCCTTCAGGCCACATCTGTATGATCATTTTTAATCCTTTTCAGCAAACATCCTCATCAAAATTAAATGCCATCTTCCCACAACCCCCAAATTATGACTTCTCTTCTGATCCAAACCACAATTTGGATGGCAATGGGGTGAAGATGATCACAAAACTGATACTACTTGTAGCTATTTTATCCTCGTTAGGTTACATTTAACTCTAATAATTCTCAGTTTTATTTCACCATGCAGTAACATAAAAGCTTCTCCAGCAAGAGGGCTGGACTACAGCATTCAGCTGTATAAAAGTTTACATCATTAACTGATTAGCGCAGTCCAATAAAAAATCAAAATAATTGTGAATACATTTAGCTTACAAACACATTTAAATACAAAATATTTGGAAAAGGTTTCTTGTTCAAATGTACACTTTATTTCATGCCTTTTTAAGAAATTGAGCTAACAGCACTTTGTTCATGGATTACATTTTGACTTACAAGTCGAAAGATTTTTTTTCACTACTTAAATTGCAGAAATTTGGTGTAGCATACTAATAAACAAACTGACCTAGTTCACAGTCACCACAGGCTCATTTTTTTACCTGTATGTATTATTTGCATACATACATTATATATGTAGTAAGTGCCTGCTTTGATAGGCATTCTAAAATGATCAGAGTAATGTTAAAAAATTGCAAAAGCGTATCCGCTAACTTCTACTTTAACTAAGCTAAATATAATGACTTAGCTCAGGCTTGAACACAGAATTCACATTACAATTTAAACATTGAACAGTAAACAAAATATGTTACTCAAAACTGGCTTTCTGCATCTACAGCCTACCATCTCACAACTTTAGGGAAAAGTAGGAGTGATTTAGGGTCCATCTAATACATGACAGATTCTTTTTTTTTTAAATTCTATAATGACATTAAAATATACTTCTATTCCTCTGAATTTGAATCAGAGATTTAATAATAATGTCATGGTATCACAGAATGGTTTGCGTTGGAAAGGACCTTAAATATCATCTAGGTCCAAGCCCCCTGCCATGGCAGAGGGATACCTCCCAGAAGACCAGGTTACTCAAAGCCCCATCCAACCTGGGCTTGAACACATCCAATGACGGAACATCCACAACTTCCCTGGGCAACCTGTTCCAGTGATTCGCCACTCTCACAGTGAGGAACTTCTTCCTAATTTCTAATCTAAATCTACCCTCTTTCACTTAAAAGCCATTACCCCCTTATCCTATCACTAGAAGCCCTTGTAAAGTCTGTCCTTAGCTTCTGTGTAGGCCCCCTTCAGGTACAGGAAGGTTGCAACAAGGTCCCCCTGGAGCCTTCTCTTCTCCAAGCTGAAGAGCCCCAACTCTCTCATCTTGTCCTTGTAGAAGAGGTGTTCCTCTGATCATGTTCACGGCCCTCCTCTGGACACAGTCCAACAGGTCCATGTCCTTCTTGTGTTGGGGGCTCCAGAGCTGGATGCAGTACTCTAGATGGAGTGTCACGAGAGCGGAGTAGAGGGGCACAATTGCCTCCCTCAACCTGCTGGCCACACTTCTTTTGATGTAGCCCAGGGTTTAGTTGGCTTTCTGGGCTGCACTCACACCCCATTGGCTCATGTTGAGCTTTTCATCAACCAGCAGCCCCAAGTCTTTCTCCTCAGGACTACTCTCAAATGCATACTCTACTCAGCCTGTGTTTGTGCTTGTGATTGCCCCAGCCTAGATGCAGGGTCTTGCACTGGACCTTGTTAAACCTCATAAGGTTAACATGGGCCCACTTCTTGAGCTTGTCCAGGTCCCACTGGATGGCATCCCTTCCCTCCAGAGTGTCAACCACACCACACAGCTTGATGTCATCTGCAAACTTATTGAGGGTGCACTTACTAATTTAAGCATTATGTGTGTGTTACAAACCAGATCTATTAAATCTGCTTTGTAATGAAGTTACTCCAAGGAACTCTTCCCTGAAATGCGGCTGAAACCAGGTCTCAAAAGTAGCTGGCTGGGAGCAAGTCAGTGTCAGTATAGTGACACTGCAAGTTATTTGGTACCACTACAGACAACATCAAATGAATCTGGCATTGGAAAACACTATAAACACAACTCAACAAAAACTATCGTCCAGTAAAGGTGAACCTACAGTCACAAGAGTAGGTCTACTTGCTCTGAAAAACTCAGTGAAAGCAAACATGTAAAGAAAACGTCAGCAAAGGAAGAGCAAGACAAGTGTTAATACCTTCCCTGAGAAGTGTGTTTTATGCAAGAGATGCGACAAAGTGGCTGGCTTAGTATAATCATTTCAACTAGGTTCTCTGTTTTTATAATCCTCTTTTTTTATGAAGATCACCCAAAATCAATACATGTTTCAGGCTGACTGAAGACAGCTGATTTTCAAAGTTTTGTAAAATATCCAATGAAGTACAGAAACAGTCTGAGCTTCAACAGAGCTCTGGGACACCCTGGAACAGCACTGACCACCACATCCAGCAGTCTCTTTAAGATGATGGAGTGCTAGTTACAGAGATGCTTACTGCTGTAATACAGTGTTTAGTACCCATCGTTTGGCATTCTACAGCTAATTAGAGAAGCGTTACTCTCCACACATGAAATTTCTATGGGTGTTATTCAACTCACTGCTAAATTTGACAGTCTTATGCAAGAACATGTGCGTCCCCCACCTCTGCAAAAGGTTTCTCTCCAGTACATACTTGATAGTGATTTCACACAGGGCCCAGCATTTGCTAGAGCTGTTTCTGTCCTTAATATAGCTAAAGCAACACACAGTAGCTACTCAATGGATGCTAAGAGCTCATGCACTTAACTTACTGGGTCTTCCAACAGCTTCTCTTTTTGTTGTATTGAAGACCTCATACTTTACTAAAGATCTCAAACCTTTATATATAATGTGAAGAACCCAAGTCACAAGGAATACTGAATGTAGTGAAAATGCTAATTAAAACCCCCAAAACTTAAAGCCCCTTTATTTAAGCAAAAAGATATTTCAAGAGTGAGAAGTAAAAAAACCAACCCATTTTTAAGGCACTGAATTCTGCAATAAGTGACAACATTCTACAGAAACATATTTTGACTCCCTTGAAATGAATGTGTGACCAGACCGCTTACTTAAATTTATGTTCTTTGAACATGAAAAATTTGGGTCTCAAACTTTGAGTAGCTGCTTAATTTCCTAGTTAAATTCAAATAGTATGTTCTGAACTGCCCCAAGATGCTATAATACATTATCTTCCCTTTTCATTCAAATTCTTCTACTGAAAAAAAACCAATAGTTTTCAGTCACTTATTAAGACCTCCTTCCTCTATTTCCACATAAGCTTTCAGCTTGTTAGCAAATACATTACATAAGTTAAAGAAAGGAAAAAGGTCAGGACATACAAAGTAGACAACTTGTTTCTGCCAACATACGCAATAGATGATATTCTATTTTATTCAATTGTGATGGCTTCATACGAGGACAAAAAAAACAAACCTGGAGCAAGAGAAAAAATATAACTACCTGCTATAAACTAGGAGAAATGGTGTCCAACCTAGACCTCCCTTATTCCTCATAAATGCTTAGATACTTCTTTAACCTTGTCATGGTTTAACCTCTGCTAGCAGCTAAACACTGTGCTGCCAGTCACCCACCACTTTCCCACCCCTTCTAGTGGAATGGGAAAGGGAATTGGAGGAAGAAATAAAAGGCAAGGCCCCAGGAGTTGAGATACAGTTAAATTAAGTGACAGTAATAAAAACAGTACTAATGAAATAATATACACAATGAGAAATAAAAACTGGGTAAGGTCTACCTTTTTCTGAGATGCCAACTGTCCCTGCTTCAACCACAGTGAAGCAGCCTGGAGAAACAAGCTCAAAACAGAGACACCCCCAGTCCTGGGCCAGCCCTCCCCTTATATAGGGGCAGGCTCAGTGTGGTATCAGAGATCCCATTGCCTGGCTGGGCTGTTTATCTGGCTGTGGCCCCTCCCCACTGCAGCTTCTCCCAGCTGCCTGGGCCAGCAGCTGCTGGTGATAATTAACCTGGGCCCAACCCAGGACAGACCTGAATCAGAAGAGGGATCAGGACATGAACTTTTATTTTACTGTACTCATGTCACATAAATCCTTGTGTGTACTTTGTCACCTTGTTTGTTTTACTTCTACTTCAAACATTCAAAACAAACCTATTAATTTCAACGGAGGAAAAAAGAACTGTTTATGGGTTTTCACACAGAACTTATTGAGTTAGCTATGCTTTACAGAAACTTCCAAAAAGAAATAAGTTTGTTGACAAAAAAAATCAAGGCGTTTTTTTCAGAGCTTCTGAAAAGAATCAGAATGGTATTTATTAATAAGCTCTAGAGCTTGATGCTTTGATAAACAGAATCTGGCCAGTATCATAGCAATACTGCCACTGAATACTCTATATAAGCATCTAAATGAAACATCTCACAAAACAACTATAAGCTTTCTGCAATGTCTCAAAGAAAGATTTAGGACTTGAAGTTATTTTGCCTTGTAGATGTGCATAAGAAGCTTGAAGTATCAGTAAGACATTGATTTTTTTTTTCTTATTGCTTTTCAAAACGAGATGCATCTTTGTGTTTGCAATTAATAAAATTTCTACTGTTAATACACATAGGATGAATTTTAGTTCATACAAATATTTGAGAATAAAATACAGACCTTCACCTCTGCAATTCCAGGCTCTCACATAAGAGTTTGCTTTCGTGGACATGATTTATTACATGGAGGTTTGCTTTTTCTGACAAAAGGCCACTGTGGTGAGAGCTTCAAATCAGGATTAAAACATACAGGGAGAAACTGTGGGAGTCACGTACAAGGACAAACATTCACAGTGCCTCGAATTAATGATCATAGCTTCACATACCCAGTGATGAATAAAACACAGGAAAAGGTATCAAAAAACGTCTTTGTGATGACTTGAAAGATGCATACAGGATGCTGGCAATGTTGTATGTTCCAGCTGTTGAATTATGCTTGTCTTTGTTCCTGCCTGAGTGTGCAACAGTCCTGCAGAGCGGCTATAGCTCGCGAATCCAGGGAAATTGCTGCAACACACACTGAAGTAAATACTGGTTTACGTCTGACTGTGGGAACACAGCTATCCATAAGATTGCACCAGGCAAAATTTCTAGCCTGGATTTGCAAGTGGCATTCAGGAAGAAATACTGAAACGTCATTTTTGAGACAAAAGTAAGATCTTAATTCATGACAGCATTAAGCAGATAAAGTCGTACGCTCTTTTATGTCTTTCTCCTTTTCCAGGAATTAAGTAACAAGTCAGCTTCTGAAGGAAAGTCCTGAAGAGCAATCAAATTCACTTAGATGAAGAATGAACAGTATGTGCTGCTGTATTGGAACTTAGGACCAGCAGCAGGTTAAGCGCAAGATCCTACACCACACAGGAGAAAATGCATTTCTCATCTGGATGGGTACATGTACTTTTTTGGTCTTGTACGGAGCACTGAGACTCCATCCACATCCCCAGATCACAACACACTGCTGCCCGTGAGGCCGCACCATGCTCACTGTGGTTAACTGACCTGGCTTAGCAATAACCTTACCAACATAAATGAATGGAGAAGCTGCAGATGGAAACTTCTTTAACTAAAGCTCTGGAGCCAAAGCCACTGCCATGAAACTGCACTGACAGAGAGATGAAGCACAATCAAAAGCTGTGAGGGAAAGACTGTCAAATCTGAGAAAAGGTGAAAGTCAAGCCTTTCAAACCTCCTCAAGAATGTCAACATTTAATTCCCTGAATCTCCACCTTCCCATCAGATTTTCTTCAAGCTGAATCACAGAACAAGGCTGTGTGAATCAATCCACATTCTGTCTGTTCCTCTCCAAAACTATATTGCCCCGTTTACCCTTCCCTAACCTTTCCTTGCTTACAGGCTTCCAAGAGAAAGAAAGAGAAAGGTTTGAGAACTTTCCTTGAAGATTTAACCCAGCACTGAGCCTAATGCCGAGATAAACTCTTGCTTTGGAAGGCAAATAGCAAGGATACAGTTATATGCTGGGTGCCTTAATGCTGAGAACTAAAAATGAGGAGTAAGGAATCTTTCCATTTTGGAGGAACAAGTAAGGGTTTCAATTGCATTTGAGTTCATATATACATAGCCATATAACACCAGCACAGTTTCACAGCTTTATCCTCACAACAGGGAAGCACCCATCTCCTTTGTCACAGGCTGCTCAAGTAATCTGGGTCCCCAGATCATTACCAGCTGAGTGGGGACAGGCACTGGAAATGCTCCTCTTCTTTGAATTCCTGTAAGGGAACCTAATGTCACATCCATGTGCCTGCAGAAGACAGCTCGAGCACTGGAGAGGAAGCAAGAGCAGGCAGAAAATAGTAAGCAATACAGTTGAGCACTTCTGTGATGGCTCTGTGTGACATCTCAACTGGATTAAACTACCAGGAGACACCAGGGGAGAAAGCAAGAAAATTTGTACTTAGCAGTGAGTCACAAGCCTTGCTCCAAAAAGGGAATACAGGGTCAAAATAATGAAAGAGCTGGGAAAAATATGGTAAGCTCCCTTAAAACTCCTCTGGGAAGGATACTTTCAGCTGTAATTTGACTGCTACTAAAAGTCAGAAATACATTTCCCTTTCCAATTACTGCCATTTATTACTACTGATTATTAAAAGCAATGTGCACAGTTGAACTGCAATATGGCAGGTTTCTTCTCATTTCCATTTCAGCCAGGAAGTGTTTCTCTTTCAACAGACAGAGGTGACTGGGACTTACAGTAACCCCGAGTGCTTTGTGTTCATCTGTTTTACCGCAAGCAAAATATCAGAATCCAACAACTTCTGAAAACTCAGTTTTCAAATAATTGGCAGAATGGATGGAGCCAAAAAGCATCAGGCGCATCTCCACTCTCACTTCAACAATCTGACATCTACAGTCAAAATAATCAAAGAGCTGCAGTTTGATACTTCATCTTCCCTTTCAAGATATTTTCCCCTTTGCTTTTCCTGCATTCCTGAAAAAGGATGGTTTGCAGTCAATAACACAAGTATGTTTGCACAATAAAAACTCAAACCGTGGTGTGCATCCTTGCTTTCCCTACCTGCCAAATGAAGACCTGTTCAAAACACTGAAAATAAGGTATAAGTTTTCAGATTGGATTTTGGATTCTCAACAGAGTAAAAAAAAAAACAACTTGAAAATGGTTGTCTACCTGATAAGATTCTCAATATAAGAATAAAGGTCAGCCTTGTTGATATGTATTTTTTACTTTCCTAAACCATGGGTTAAACTGCTAGGACAGAAAGGTCATTTCATAAGAGTCAGAAAGATGGGAAATTTTAATTTCACCAAACATTTCAACAAGCAAGACATGCACCTCGCTTCTGAGAATAATCAAATGAGGAATTTGTATTTTAATGACAGTTATTGGAGACAAGCAAAAGAATAAACAAAAATGTAACATAACAATTAGTGTACTACAATTACCCAAATGTGGATGGCTGGAGACTGAGTAAAGTAAAGCTGGAGATAGTAAAGAAAAAGAAAACTAAGAAATTCTTGGATTCCTTCCCGTGGTATTAATCTGAATTGTATGCACAGTTGTATTGCTTGGCATTGTATCACTTTTTTAAAACACAGGTACTATTTGCATGTGTCTTGTTACCAGTAAACCCAGACTTAAATAAAAAATACTGGGTGAAACTATCACTCTCTTTATCTGTTTGGCAAGCGAAAGGTTTTTAAGAAGAATAACTGTAAGCAATATTTCAGTGGGTACTAGCTCATCTAAAGCTAGAGAATGCCAACCAAAACATATCAGAGCCTTACATATCAGAGCTAACAGAAGTATTTGGTTGCTTGTTTACTTGCTATTAGAGATGAACTTATTCAATCACATAAGTAAAAATAAAACTAGGCAGTTTATGTTGTAGGACTAAAACCTACTGGTGACATTAAAAAATGGAGGGAAAAGAGAAATTGCAATCAATACTTTCAAAAAGAATAAATGTCTGTTTGATATATTGTGGCAGCTGTTTGATATATTGTGGCAGCCTAAAATACATCTCAGAATATAGAATTTACCTCTGGATTGATTATTTTAAAGGTATAAAATACAGGGCTTATGCATTGCATATTCTGTATCATACTAAATTTGGGAACACAACCCAGGTGGCTATGGAATGATGGAGGAAAATGTCAATGTAGGATTGGAAGTCAAAACCTTCTGTAGCTTCCACATATGAATATCAGGAAGCATCAGTGGGGGGACTCTCTGAATCTTCTTTTTTAATTAATTTCTCTCATACTATAAATTGTGCAGAATCCAGTCACTCCCCATAGTACAAGCTGAGATTTGCACTTAAGACATTCCTAACCTTTGAACACAGGGCGTCTTCCTCCCAGGTAAGACAAGTTTACTTTGGGCTTCTACTGATTTTTCTTAAGTTTTACGCAACCAGTGGCTAGCTTATGTAACTAATATTAAATTTTCCAAAGGAAACGCTTTTAAATTGGCATCTAACTTCATTCTAATTTTATACCAAAGCACTCTACTGCTACCTATAGTTAGAACTCATTGGCATCTTGCATGTAATGTTCTAAAACAAGTTGCAATTATGAAAAAGAAAAAAAAAAATTGAAGTTTCCAACCATCTCTATTTTTTTTTTTTTTCTTTTCCTGATTAAGTATAAACCTAAAACTACAGATACCTAGGATTTTGGGTTTTGGGTTTTGTTTTGTTACTTTCTTCCCTCCTGTATTTTTGGGAGAGCAGGTTACTGAGGATAGGGGAGATTCAGGTCTTTGCCATGGACTCAAGAACTCTGTCTGGGGGTTTGTTTTCACTGCAGGTGACAAGCACTTCCCTGCATAATAACATAGATCAGCCAGGTGTCTGGTCTAACAGAAACCAGGTCAGTTCCTAAACTGGATGGTAAATAGCCACTTTGGAACAACAGCAGAAAGCATAATGTTTTTGTTGTCCAAATGAGTCTTTGTCCAAGCCACTGTACCACATCACATGGGTCAGCATTAGCTGGGGCACCTCTGCAGGGTGAGCCACTGCTGCCTGCACAGAAGTCCTTACTCCATCTCATTCTTGCTTCCAAGAAGCCCTTGGCAGAGCACTACCTACTCTGATCACAGGACAACTTTGTTCTCCGATTAAAACCCTTTCATTTCCTCACAAGTTAATCCTTTGGTACAATGGTTCCCCCTGCAAACAAAATAAGCAGGAAGTTGCCATCAGTAGAATGTAAATGTCCAGTTCATGTCCCCAGTGCTAGTTATCTAATACAAACATCTATACAAATGTATATCCATATATGCACATGGATGTGCATATGGATATAAAGCATACATGTATGTATAAACACACACAGATATAAACACAGGTTCAGATCCACAGACATTTAAAATCCTATATTGTACTGAACTCAAGAATAACTAAGAGCACTAATGCTTGTATAAACCTGTATCAGTAAAACCCACCTTGAAAACATTTTACAAGGTCATGTTTAATTTTAGAGAAATAAAAGATTTTTAAAAAGATGCACCCCCAAAATATCTCCAGACAGATTCTACATTAAGCTGGAATGGAACAGGAAATATACATTAATCATTAAGAGCAGAAAAGATAAAATTGTGTAAATTATCCCACAAAATAGGAATGATGGATGCAAAAGCTCAGCATTCACCTTAACATGATTACAAACATTTTAGCTACCTTTAACAATGACCTGTGCCCTGACATCCTATTTTCCCCCTCTATTTCTGAATCACTGTTCTCTTTTAAGTGAAAAGACATATGTTAAGCACTTATAAAAACCACAGCATTCAGACAGTTGGACCAGCTGCTGAGAAAAGTGAAGGTCTGGATTACAGTGTACTGTTTCGGAGCTTGGCAAAACTACATCAGACCCTATAAACCTCAAGAAAGTTAATAAGCCAGGTCATATATGTCTTAACTGGAAATTACTTTGTTTAGAGTGACCAGCAGCATCTTTGTCTATCTAACATCAGTGACAGTGCAGCAAGCTGCAAAGGCATTCCTTAATTCCTCCTTTCCCAATGTCCATTAAGCACACTCCCCACTGGTCAAAGAGAGCACCCCTAAAGTCACTTCTCACCCTCATACAAATCATGTGACCCTCCACAGGTTCTGCTGAGCCCTGCAACAGCAGCTGGTCTGACACCTGGACCCATTGCTCACCACCACCTGAGCCATAGCGAGGACTGGGCTGACCATTCTTACTCTGCAGCTTGGCTTTGCAGCCACAGGTAGAAGGCAGCATGCAGCTCTCACCATGTACAACTGGCCAGCAACAGGCACATCACAGCCTGGGAACCTCTGCTGTAGCCTCTGCAGTGCCAGCCATGAATCTGAGGCTGACAGCTAACAAGCTGTGTCTGCCACAGAGACCCAAGGGAGGAGGGGGAGGAGGGAAATGTTCAGATCAGGATTTAAGGTGCACCCAGGTGTTTGTACTGGCCTTACAGCACTTACTGTGGTTAAAATATTTCTTCAACACTTCTTTTAATAAAAAACTGATTTAGGTTTACAGAAAACAACCTGGCCTTTTATACAGTAATTTAACTATACAGCTAAAAGTCAGAAGAAAGGGAAAGGAGCAGGTGAGAGGAGGCAGAAGGGCTATGCTTGTCCTCAGTACTTCTTATCAGTATTGTCCCCAAGGAGTAGAGAATTTATCTCTTTCCACTGATTATTTGAAGAACGTCAGGATACTAAAGACTGTACCTACAGTCAGGTATGTACATTTAGGCTGTGTTAATATACCTCCAGTTGTTTTTTGTTTGTTTTCTTTTCTTTCCTCTATTCAGGCCCAAGAAGTAGAAGAGGTAAGGATACTTATGAAACAGATGTGATCACTCCATAATCACAGTATGAATGGGAGATGACAGATGTTTTGATTCCAGGTTAGTTGAGACCCCACTGGAAGAAACAATTCCAGCCCCTGAACAATGCAACCTGACAATAACAATGGATAAACTGTTCAGGGAAATAAGCAACATAGTGATAGGAACTAGTGGAGAACAAGTGTATACATTTAAACTGAAGACAAAATACATCATGAATACACACAAGAAAAAAAAAATCTATAGGTCATGGACAGCACTATAGAGGGAGCTGCTTTACATCCCAATGTTACAGTCCTAAGACAAAGCAGAAATGAATTAAGAAAAAGAAGAGCATCTGTAACCTGATTCAAGCAGATCCAGCAATGCAGACCTTGCCTGCAGCTAAGCAACAACCAGATTTGCAACTGTACTTTTGGATCAAAACCTCATTTATTTCAGCTAGACCACTGTGCCAGCTCCTATGTAATCCCAGCATCTCTGACATGCAACATTAGCTATCTAAATCATAACATGCAATGGAAGTGTTCTAAAAAACAAAAGGGCAAATCAGAAGAAGTTAATCAAAAAAATATTACCATACATAACAGCTAATACGTTGCTGTGGTTTTGGGTGCTGTTCAGCACCATGATGTTCTCCTGATTGAAAGAAACTAAAAAGAGTCTCCATAATGGAACAAGCTGACATAATGTAAGGACACACATCAAGAAGATGGGCACTTCTGGTCTGTCAAAAATGTGACTGCAGTGTAAGTAGACGTACCTTAACCAGCTTTGCAGCTGCCTGCTGGCAGCATGGGGTCATTCAGAGGCTGTGAAACCTGTCTGAGAGTGAATAAATACTTAAATAACTAGTCTTGGCACACTGCGCTGGATAATTGCTCCTGACAATCTTTTTCATGCCTTCAGCCTTACAGGGCTACGAAGGCATTATCCCAGCCTGCTACACATTCCAAAGCTGTGGTCTCCAACCCATGCATGGGGGCAATGCATTACACTTAAGACACTGCACTATTACTCACAGTCACAAGCCATCACCACAAACTGCTACAGCACACAGAAAGAAAGCAAAACATGACAACTTATATTATTGCCTAAAAGCCAGCAAAGGGATATCTGGTATCAAAATTTTAGTGCTTCACCATCTTAATGTAAAAATGATTTAAATGGCATTTTAAGCAAAGACTACAGATATTTCAAGTTTTAGCAAACTCCTAAAGAGATGCTAGCAGTAGAGCATTAGGTGGAGTGCAAACAAAGCAGAACTAAAAGGAATTGAGATTTCCTATTAACACCAGCATTAGAGAGGGCTGAAAATCATTACTGAAGTTCTCTTTCTTATGTACAGACTTTAGCTCATTTAGTACTGAATTCAAAGCTCTCACTTGTACCTCATAGTTTTCCTTTCACCTCATACCTCTCACCTGGTGCAAAATTTTAAGGGATAATTAATTGAACACTTGCAAGGAATGGACAAAAAAAATTCTTTACCTACTATCAATTATTTTTAGTCTTCACTCTTCAAAACTATAAAGTTTTTTTTCCTGTAGAAATGACAATTTTTTAATATATTAAAACTAAAAATGCTTAAGATTCATGTTGTTATGGAAATAGGAAATTCAGTAAAGTATCAGCACAAGCCCTTAGATTTGGGTACAGTTACCATGACCTACTCTGCCACAACACGGGTCCTCTTTATCGCAGAGTAGCCCCATGCTTTGAATTATGAAGATACCAAGGAAATCCCCAATGCCTTAAAATGTGGGGGGGGTTCTATCTAAAAAACCAAAAGCAAGCCAACCTTTCTGCATTTGCATTGCTAAACTGTTCTAATCGAGAACATTTCATCTCAGCTTTGAGCTGAACAGCTTCATTGGAAGATTTGCTTCACTTGGGATTAGCTGCTGGCCTGCAGGTAGCCTCATTAGTTGCCGCTTAAATTTCCATCCCTGGATGATTCCAAACACGTGCCTGTGGCCTCACCTTCCTTCAGTAAGTCACATAGCAAAGTGAGTCAGCAAAATATGCTTAACCTTTTTCCAGAGAAGCAATGCTTGTATAAAATAAATAAACAAAAACATGGCCAGAATATAGATTTTCTTACAAGATGTTTTTTTGCTTTTATTTTCCCTGTTTGGATATGGATCAGATATTCGTATCACATTCTGTCTTTAGATGCATATCACAAAGACTTAGAATCCACAGAAATCCACATTTAGAAATCTTAAAATCCTCCTAACAATGTGCCATTGTGTGCTTCATTACTCTGTTTCTTTTCAGTTTAAGGTGTTTTCCCTAACTCTAAGGAGGGAAAATGGATGTCATTAAACTGTTTTCATTAAGATCATGACACAGTTCAACAGGGTTTTTTTATCTACCCTTAATTCACTATCATTTTCCCTCCACCACTGCATTATTCATGTATGTCACCCTCTTCTAATTCCTGTGACAAATACAATTGCAATGACTTTATGTAGGACGAACGTGTACAATATTAAGAGGCAAAAAGTTAAAACAGCTGCATCACCTGGCTCTGCCTGATGGCTGGTCAGGGCCAAGGCAAGGCAGCCACGGAGAGCAGGCAGGAAAACCTGCTGCCTGCAGGACATGGGTCTGGGGCCACACAGGAGCCAGGCAGCACCAACAGAAGTCACCGCCTCATTAGTTTCACTGTTTCAGGGAGACGAAGGGCTGAGTCACCAATAAAGGCAGAAAACCACACTCTGTCATATTTTAGATCTACTGGCATAGGTTTAATTTACATATTTTAAAGCATGTCTTTAAAATGTAAGCACCACATGCATATCGTATATTTGTATTAACAAGATTAAATAAAATATCACACTAGATTAAGTATTACACTACCATAGCCACTACATAAATTTTTTTCCATATATTACAGCCTGGAATGATTTTATACATTTGACTCAAGAAACAAAACTAATAATGTAATTCCAGCTTTAATCCACTTTAAAACACAAATTATTTAAATAATATGTTTTCTCTATAACTGGAATTATCCATTGTTATAGCAGGTTGATTCTGGCAGTGCCTTTGCTACTTTGACTGTTCACAAGTTGTCTTACAGTCTCAGACGGTGTCAGACCCAGAGACTATATCTTATGCCAGCTGGAGTGAGAACACAGCTTTGATGTATAGAAATACAGGTTTTAAAAGTCAGGGTCTGCTAGCAGTTTCCCTACAAACTACAATGGCAGCTGTGCTAGAGGTCATGAATATTACATAAGGGCTGTCCATGCATTCAAGCCAGCATCGGTAAGCCAAATTCCCATAGCAACACTCGCATAGATTTACTCATCACTAAGAGATGCATCAGTTCAGAAGCTACCCTGATTAGTCTGAAAGATATTATTACTTTAACTCTTCTTTTTAAGATTGTGCACTTACTGATAAAATTCAACCCTTCACCTGATTTTCAGAGAAGCCTTTATCATCCTTCCTAGGAGCAAAGAAATCTCAGACTAGCAAAAATCAACCCTGATAGCACTGAAATTCCTGATTACGATCAGCAACATCTCTAAAATACAATGTGGAAAGGAAGAAGCAGGCTGCTTCTGTTGTGTTTCTGATATATTGACCCCAGGACAGCAAGACCCAACTTCAGATATGTTCACCATCTCCTACAGTTGGCAAGTTCCACCAGTTCCTTAAAAAGCTGCTTTCAAGATCTTATTAAATATTAGTTAACAATTACATTTTCTAAAAACCATCTGTGGCTTCCCTGTTGAAGTTTTTTGGCCCAGTGAAGCTGTCTGCTGGTGCAGTAGTGCATTATTTATGGAGCTGGTCCTCGCCATACGATCAGGTGCATAGCTCAATGATCTGGACTTCTGGATTTCTGAAGGACCCTTGTAAAAACAGGCGGTGTAAATGGGCAGAGGCAAAGCTGGCAACCGAAAACGAAACAGAATGGGAGACAGAAGGGAGATAAGGAAATAAAAAACAAGGCAAAATGGAGGAGGAGAGTCAGAGAGAAAGACAGTGAAATGCAGATCAGGTAGATCTGAGGAGGGATGTCAGTAGTGTGTTTAAATATGAGAAATGAAAATGGAAAACACATCTTGAAAAATAGCGATACATCACGATCTAGCAGATAGCATTAAAAAAAAATAGAACAACGTGATAATCAAATGAAAACAAATAAGGTGAGTGTGATTTTTACAAGTGCAATTCTACTTAAAGATACAGCACAGATGACAGAAGAAAACAAAAAAAACAAGCCCATAATACCCTTTCACCGCTAAAATCCTCACAGTCCTAAACGCATCTCATGGAAAATATAGGAACACAAGAACACAGAGCAAGAACTCAAAGCTCATTTAGTATTTCCTTACTACACTGTCACTATTTGCCAGTAGTATGTAGATAGAAGCAGAAATCTTAAAAGCCCTAGAGCGTATTACTCACGGGGTCATTTAAGAAACAAACAGTAAAGAAAGCTAGTGAAGTCTTTGGGCAAAAAAGACTTCTGTAACATATTCTCCCTATTTACATATGACTTGTAGGGACCAATCCATCATTGAAGAAAGAGAAGAGGATGTTTGAGGCTGATTTGTAGAACTGTAAGTTTTGAGTGCCACAGCGAACCACAGGCAAACTTCCACAAGCATCTTCAGTAAGAACTCAAAGCTTTGACACTATAACACTGAAAAAAAATGGGTATCTTCAATAAAAGAAAAATGCACACATTTAAATAAGATTATTCTGAATTACATCAGCCCATCAAGTGCTTTTTATGGAAAACTGATTCTAAGTGATTTTTCCTGAAAAATACATTTTCTGCTGTTATCAGGAAAAACTTTATAAGAGATCTTACATTATATGTTAACACATTAAAAGCAGTAATGGATGAGATGACAGTCCTTTAAAGCTGAACATCTGATGAGTGTGTGACATGAACTAACACCTTACTTTTGCTTTTTCCAGCTGTGCCTGGGCCTGTCGCTCTGCCTCTCTCCGCACTGCTTCCCTGTCTTCTTCCAGAGATACATCTGAATCAGATGGACGGCTGGTGTAGGAGTCCGCCGAACCCTGCACAAGAAAAGGAACGTCACAAGTTATTTCAATGCTCAAAATAATAAAGACAAAAAGTAGAAGTGGTTATGGACCTTGCCTTTTCTCTTTCTTCTGTATCCCTGAAAAGAGACTAATTGCCCAAAAGGGAAAGTCAGTTAGAAAAATTATGTCTAGGTAAATGTTTTCTTCTGGAGACTTTCCAAAAGTGCGGGTGTCTTCCCCAGTGGTTTATTTCCTGCACGATCCCTGGGCTCTTATTTGCGTGCTTTTCAGCAAACAGAGTCAGTTGCTTTGTAGAGTTACAGCAGTGGTGCAGTGCAGGGCTGAAGGATGCACAGCAGCTTCAAGGATGGCTCCATAAAAATTTAAACTCTAAACAGTGACAGTATTATCAGGGAAATAGAATTTTTATAACCAAAATGCAAATTCTGTATCAATAATTACCACTACACAATATCACTGCTAGCAGATTTAACCTCTGCTATCCATTTTTTTATTTCAGGGCAACCTCTTTACCTGACACACTTTCCCCATCAGAACAGCGAATGGCTCGTATCCATCTCTGCCCTTCAGCAAAACATGCAAATGACCACAAATCAACTTCCAGCTAATAAAATCCGTCTGGCCTCAACACATGTCCCCATATCACCACAATGGAAGCAGCCACAATGCCAGAACAGTTCTATAAATAATGACAGCTCTGCTTTTCCTCTGCATCTCCCTGCATACAAAACAGAGTTTTGCTAATTCAATCAGAATGAAAACAACTGTCCTCTCCTCACCATCTTTTCTCCTTGCCCTCCCTGCAATACATATAACACACACTGATAATGAAAACATAGGGCTTACACAGATATCAGAATTCTTCAGACGTCCTCCTTTGGCTCTTTTCAGAAGCCTGATCCAGGTGGCCTTCATTAGCCAGACAGCTCAGTTATTGTCCGCAGCTGCAGCGCCCGGCACTGATCTCAGGAAACATGTGCACACTGAGCACCGCAGAATCACTGCTCCTTTCCTATCCATGCTCTGCTGTGAGAGCCTTCCTTCTCTTCCCTCTGCCTTTCAAGCTTGCAGCCTCACTGTTTCCAAGTATTCTACTGCAATTGAATTCTCAAATTTTCTCATG
Organism: Chloroceryle amazona; assembly: GCA_027560015.1. Classification (NCBI taxonomy): domain Eukaryota; kingdom Metazoa; phylum Chordata; class Aves; order Coraciiformes; family Cerylidae; genus Chloroceryle; species Chloroceryle amazona. The sequence goes on from JANHFX010019587.1 coordinate 18,274, forward strand.
CCAGTAAAAAAAAAAAAATCAAGAAAAAAAAATGCACACCACCTCCAAAAAAGCTCAACTTGAATGATAAAAATGTAAACCAAACCAGGCTTCAGGTAGATGTTGTGAGAGATGCTTCGGCTGATCATAAACTGAGATCGATCACAGAAAAATACCTAGGGCTTTTTTCTTTCTGTTTTGGGGGGTGCATTTGGCTGTTAAAAATAGTGCTTATAAGAGAACCTTTTAAAATCCTGTGCAAAATGTATTCAGTGACATTTGCAAGTGCAAAGTTCATTTCATCTCTTCCTAGATTGGCTGGGGGTGGGGTAACAGGCTGTTCATATCACTGGGCATGCTCCATATGTACAGCCTTTTACGCAGATGCTCACATCACACCGGCTTGTTAGCCTATGCCAAATTGCCATTTTACATCTCAAGGGTAAACAGCTGGAAAGCACAAGGTCCCTGCAAAACTGGAAGCACTGGTACAGTGTCTCGTTCCCATCATATGTGTCTGCTGCCAGACACGTTTCCCTCGGACGTTTGGGTCTGTCATGCAGTGCTTCCCTCCGCTGCGAAGTAGAAGAGAAGAGCTCCGATCTGAGCTCTCTTAGAAAAAACGTAAAGCCAAAACTATGCCTGTGGAGCAGGAATTTAACCCCCTAGTTACTGCTTGTATTTTTCTGGCATCAGCAGGGAAGGGAAGCAAAGAATAACTGCAACATACCACTTAACCCATAAATAGTAGATTGATACTGTAAAAGCCAAACAAAACATTGACTATCTATATTCTGCTTTTCAGGGTTACCCTCTATCCTTTCATAAACTGCCCTGGGAATCACATGGTATGTCATGGTTTTCTAGGGCATTTCCAATTCACTGACAGACACGCAACGTTCTCACTGTAAAAGGTCCAACAAAAGACCAGCAGCTGTAGCTGGCTGCAGTGCCTGCCCCCGATACAAATTCACAGTTAGAGCTGAGTACAGCAGTCACACGTATGTGTCCTAGCATGTCACCAAGGCCTGGGAAGGATCGAATCCTGCCATGGTTTCTGTAACACAAACTGTTACACTTGGTTTGTGTAACAACAGAGTTGCACCATCACAAGTGATGCAGCAGCCTACATTTAACTACTATTAGAGCAAACAGTAATTGTCACTAAACTGACAGTTTAAAATAAAGGTAAATTTTACCTTTCAAAATGATTTATTTTTTCCTTTTCCTGAAGCCCACAGTTATTACACCACAGAGTTTAATAAGCTGTCTTTGAACTGACATGAATAAAACTACTCTCCAGGGGATATTTTGCTTATAGGAGTCCAAATACATCTGCTCTGTTACAGTGATCTTCTAAAACTAAAATGCTTACTGACCTAAAGTGAAAGGAGCAGAAAATTCACTCAAACTTTTCTGGTTTGGTTGTTGTTGGTTTGTTTTGTTTTGTTTTTAACCTTGTCCATCAGCAAAATACTCAGAGGCCCAGAGCCTTTCAAATTTGGATATTCTTTAAAATTTCCCTCTGCCACAACTTGTGACACAGTTCCCCAAAGGAAGCAGTGTCAAAAGACAAGCAGCAGCAAATGGACAGAAGTTTAGTGTAGAGTTTAAATCCTGTCAAGGTTGAAACAACAGTGGTCTCTGGTCACAATCATTGAGGTTACCACAACATTAAGGAAAGCCCAGACTGTGATAAACACAACCCCCACCTCCCCCAGACACTCTGGGCTCCCCCACCACTCAAACCCCTTCAGAAAGGGCACATCCAAACCCTGACCCACCAGTGCTGCAGTTCCTCAGTGCCAGGCTGCTGCCAAGCAAGGCACAGTGTCATAAACCAACCCCAAAGCAACACTACCTTCCAGTAAGAGGAAAAGAAACCAGCCATTAAGCCCAAAACGGCAATCGCACAACAGACAGTGTGGGTGTTCACTTTCTACTTCACTTCCATGGTGAATGCATTCTATTTTGCACTGACCCAGTGGCATGGCATCACTTTTACTATCATTCATTCTGCTGTTCAGAAGGGATGCTGCCTAACTGGGCCTCACCCTGCAACAAAAAAAAAAAGTCATGAAGCACAGAATTTGCCCTAAGAGGGCAAAATGCCTTATGGTTCAGGCCACAGTTGCTAAAAGTGGATTTTCATCTTCCAGGCCACAGAAATCGTTGACAGTGCTGGTCATATCTTGTGTTGGCCACAGTCCCAACACACATCCAAAAACTCATAATGATTTAATTTATTTTAATTATACTGACAAATTGCATGAATCAAAATCAACATTACATTTATTTTTCCAGTGCGATGGACATGCTCATGTTAATTTTCTGTGGAAAGCAGAAGTTGGGAGTGCAGAAGTTGGGAGCTTCTTCACATCTCTATATAAATATAGAGAAAAATTCGAAGTCTGACATTGAGGCAATCCAGGAAAGGGGGATCATACAATTATAATTAATTCATTCTATAAAGTACTATTTTTTTCTACAGACTAAGAATGTGTTCAGCCACTTTAAGATGAAAAAAACCTCAAACTTAAACACTGTGATGAAACTACAGTGGAAATACGTTGATTATTCAAAGAAAATAGGGCCAAGTAGATGTGTATTGTCCATTCATGCCAGCTAAGGAAACTGTATTTCCTCCCTGGATTACACAAGTTTTTGGGCAGAACGGTACAGAGATTTTCCCCAGAGCTTGTGACATGCATCCTTGCTGAGATTTTGCAGGTCTTCATCTCCTTCCACTGAAGTATGGAAAAACTGCAGTAATATATGTATGTAATACATGCTACTGTATCCTCCAATTCCTCATCTTTCATGAGAAACTGTCTAATACAAGTGAGATAACTCATGTTAATAATTACCCCACCTATTTACTCTTTTTTCCTTTTTCTCCTTACTTATCAGGTTCACAAATCCAGTTTGTTTGAAAAATAATTTCCTGTTTTAATGACATGCTTGACAAATATTTACCAACAATCTCACCACTTATTATATTAGAGTAGCTTCTATGACGCATTATTACAACATTAACCCACGTTTTTCAGGCTGATAGAACATATTTGAGCTCCTTATTCTTCAAGACCATATACATCTTATCTTCTTTAGTACTGTAGAAGTGTATCATCTTCCAGAGACTGGGTCCTTCAGGTAAAAGTTTTTTATTATTTTCCTTTACTTGCAGGTAGATACTCCTTAATTATATTAGGTGGTGTCTCTAGATCTCTTATTTTTCTTGTCAGTCTTCTGTACTCACATTTAACTTTGATCAGTAGTAGAGTTGGAACTTAAGTACAGATTTTGACTGCAGTGTTATACACAGTGTAAAATCTGTTGATGTGTTTGCTCTGTTACTGTAATAAATTCTCTCTGGGTTAGTAATATAGCTCTAATTATACCTGCAAATTCAGTCATGGCCTTTATATTATGTCTCCCTCATAAAAAAATACAAGTGATCCTCTGAGTACCATGAGTTTCTCTTTAACAGGGTAATCCACTTATGAATCAGATATCATTAGGACAGATAACTTTCCAAATTACTAAAAAACCTCAAATAATTATTTTCTTAGATCAAACAGGTTCCTTTAAGTAGAGACTTTAAGAAATATTTATGACTGCACACATATATATACTCTTCATGTATACTAATGAGTTGTGGATATATTTTCATCTCCTCATTCATTTAATGCCGGAGAGAATTTTAAATCCAGAAGTAGAAATCACTTTATGTCTTCACTCAATTTATACTTTGAATATGGAAAGCTCAGGCCTCTCTGTGCAACTATGAGGAACAATTCATTTCAGTATTCAGAATTTATGATGAGATATTGCCAAGTGCTTTTCTTCTAATCTTGTTGAATTAATAAGAACAACATCACATCTTGCTAGGACATGATTTGAGATGGTATATTATTATGTCCTTGTGATGTATTCTGACCTCTTGAGTGCTATGAAACAAGGTAATGGAAAAAAATGCTGGATGGTTATTTCCATTAATTTTTTATTTCACTTAAAATGTTTAAAACTGATTCAGAACAAAAGCAAAAGGAGAAATTTTGAAGTTTAGTATGAAGTGAAACTGCTGACATTGGTGAATTAGAATATGCCAACATGGGCTATAGATTGTCCCGTTTCATCAATAACTGACTAACCTGAAATGTGTGAGCCACACAATTAGAAAATCAGAAGCACTCCCACAAATACACCATCAGTAGGGAAGTCAGTTTGGCATAGTGGCCACAGCTGGTGAATGTGAAAATTTCTTATGTTAATGTTAATTATTTGAGGGTAGAATTATTATGGAAAGAAAACATTAATTCTAGTTAATTGTTTGGTGTTTATATTTGGCACATATGACAAATTAAAGAAATACTTTTTAACAAAGGTAAAAGGGAAGAGCCTGTGTATTCAGTAAGGGGCTATCAAGCAGGTATTGTTGACTCCTTGTGTAAGGGCCATGGTCATTTCAAAGCCTGGCAACTGCCAAGTCTAATCTGATGCTCTCTCTGGTCCTTGGCACAGGCCCTGCAGTGCTTGGCTATCTGCCTGCTGCACACACATTTACACTTAAATGTTGTAAAACTGTGCTCTCCCAAAATTACTGTGAAAGGAGGGCTACCAGCTCCTACAGGAATCACTGAAATCCTTTGCTGTATTTGCATTTAAAAAACAAAACTAGTGCTGGTGAGATTTTTTTTGTTGTTATTGCTGTTCAGAGGTAATCGGGCATTACTTCGGCATCTACAGCCATGGAGGACGTTCAAAGAACAGGGTGAGTGAAATTTTAGAACAGCTGGGAGCTTTAGGGTGGCAATGTGATTAAAAAGGAGATTATATAGGAAATCAGTCTTCTCTTTACCCTTAACATGACTTTGGCAAGCATGATCGCAGCACCCAGCTCGACAGGTTTCCAAGGTGCTAAGCCAATTGACAGCTGGATGAAAGCAGTTTTTTAGAACAGCCCTTAGGTTTGCAGAAGCCTAGATTTTGGCATTCATGAACCAGGTAAACAGCTGTACCAGGTACTTTATCAGGGAAAAATGAAACAACAAAAAACCAAAATACCCCTACCCCTCCAAAACAAAAGAAACCCACACATTTGCACTCACATTTCATGTTAGCATAAATGTTTGCTTTCCTGTTGTTTTACTAAGAAAAAGTAGCACAAGTAGGTGTTTTTAGAGCAATGATAGTCTTTTCATGGCCACTTTTCAGAAAAACTTTGGCAATATGCAAATTATTTCCAAAAGGGCAGCTGCAGATCTCAGCCTAGTTAGCAAACAAACAGACTCCTCAGAATTAGAGCTCAGCTTTCCCCCAGTCTGTGGGAAGCTCTCATGTGCTATGGTTTACCATTTCTTTTGAAAAAAAACATCCAAGAGGAAAAACTACCTGAACCCCTGTGGTATTAGGCACCGTACAGTCGCAAAGTGAATGACAAAACCTGCTTAAAAGGATTTGCAGTCTAAAGGATGGAGGAATATGAGCAGGAAAAAAAAAAAAAAAAAGTAATAAGAAAGGGATCAAGGTAGCAATGCAATAGAAAATAAAGCATTTTAAAATATTCGATAGCAGCATTATGACTCATCCCTTGCATAACCATAGTGGGCTGTTGTTTAAGTAAATTTTCTATAAGTATTATAGCAGAGATTAGTTCTGTGAAAGCCTCTGAAGGAGGATAATCTGGTAGCTCTGTATATTCTGACAGGGAGATTCTCACACTTATGAAACAAGTGCTTCTGAGGAAGAGGGCAATGATAGGAGTGTATGGAGGTCTCCTAGCTTATAAAAATATGCTTTATCAACATTATAATCACATAATCAAGAACTTTAAAAACAAACAAACAAAAAATCCCCCAAACTAAAGAAAAAAAGGGGTTTGATTTTTCAAGACAATTAATTGGATCTGGAGGATGGGATTAAATTAGTAATGATTTTTAGCTGTAAAAAAAAGTCAAAAAAATGACAGAGATAAGACGTTGCCAGTGCAACAACTCAGAGACAGGTGTCAAAGGAAGAAAAATACACCAAGGAAATGATTGCAAGCTGCATGAACCTGAATCATCTCACTTTTGTCTCAGACTGTCAGCACAAACATGGATATTAACACAACGTGGTTGACTCATGATAACTTTTTAAAGCTCTGGTAACTTGACGCTATTTCTAAACCCTCAGGCAAAGGTAAACCTCTAAAATTATAAGTAACAACAAGCTGACCCGTGGTGGTGTTTACTGGGACAGAAGCAGGTAAAAACTTTTTTAAAAGCAGTTTTTCAGGAAAAGTGAAAATATCCGTTTCAACTGCATTAATTAACCAACAGCAGATATCACAAAGGAAGGATTTTAAACGGCAAGAAGACAACTCAGAAAAAAGGATTTAGAATGTAAAATGCTATGTGTCAGTAAACGAGCACAGAGAGGAAGACATAGATTAGGTCAGACACAAAATTACAAGGGCTCAACCAGAAAGAGGATGTCATCTGGGATGACAACAAGGAAACAGCAAGACAAATAGAAAAGGAAAGAATTTGAAGTAAAGCATGGCAACCATCATCTCAATTTGTCTCAGCTCAGTTAAAAGTGCCAATTTAGATTCTCTGTTCCAGATCTTCAGTATATTTTTATCTGGGATTTTGGTTCAAGTCATTAAGATTTTCTGCATACTTAAAAATAACTTCCTTGAAAATTTTGCATGAAATTCTGTTAGCAATGGAGAATTTTAAAGGAAAAAATATATAATTCTTTGTGTTTTATCAAATTATCTCTATATGTACAATCCCTACTTGTTTTTCAAATGTAACATTTTTAATCTACTCCAGGTAACAAATGGAAGGTTTGGGGTTGGTTTGTTGGTTGTTTTTTTAACTTGTTAAAAATGTTGAAGTATATACAGTGAAGTCTTCTACTGTTTTACTATCTTGAATGTAACAACTGTTTTAATACATATTTTTGCTTCCTACCCTTCCTTTCTATTCAGTAAGTATAGTATTCAGCTTTTTAAACAATTACCTTTTTTCCATACACCCTTGTGAGTTATTTTGGCAAGCATGTACTCAAGAAACTGCTGTCATGCACTAGTTTCCTACAATACTTTTCATCCTCTGATAAGTTTATTTTCCAGCCCATCATCTACTACTGAAATCTTGACTATCAAATCATGATCTTTTGTTAACAGAAATCAATGACTGTCATGACATAAATCACTGCAATTTGCTCACTGATTATATCAGGAGAGTCTTTCTTACCAACACCTTTGTTAAATTACACATAGTGAAGACTAAGGAAATTATTAATTAAATTCCCCAAACCCAGACTCCCTGAAAGCTCAAGCGTGTCAAACAGTGGTTCGTCTGTGACTCAGCCCAGGTATCTCTGGCAGGTGCGATCATCCTTTAAGCACTGGCAGCCTTGCTCTCTCTGATACTGCCAGAAACACCAAGTGAGCAGCTTTCACACTTCATGGCACTATTTACTTCAGAATAAAGACACTACATAAAATACACATATCCTCAACAGTGGGCTAAATGTAAGCTTGGTTTCCAAGGATGTTAGAAGCCACATGAGTCCTTGTGGTTTCAGGTGTCAGTCCTTTGTTCCAGCCTTCATTGTCATGTCCACTGCTTGAAAAATATCAGGACTGTTTCTTTATACCCATTACCTATTCTTCAGGTCTAGCATAAACCAAAGCAAACTACTTGCAATTTTCCTAAGAAGATGAGGCTCCTTACACTATTTAGCTATTACAATTATTCTCAACTGATGTCAAGAATGCAACACTCTGTAATACTTCCACATTGATGTAAAAGTCTCCGGAAGGGCCTTTTGTCCTACTTGTCTATCACGTATCAAAATAATAACCTTGAAGAATTCTCTCTATCCAACACATATCTTCACAGATTTTGCTATAAAATATAGCAATTAATGTATACATTGCATAATGTCAACTGTTGACATCCACTGGCTCTTTTAGGTTTGACTCTGATACCCCAACTAGAGTATCCACATAGAGTGGGTCAGGGTATCAAGTGTGCAGGGTGTGTTATACTCATTCAAGGGCAGAAAGATAAAGCAAATGCTTCATGCCTCCTTCTTCCATCCCAATCCACGCGGCTGGCACTGCTTGTACAGCTCCACCAACTGCCTTTTGAAAGAAGGAGTTTGTGACATACTGAAGATGGTAACAGTGATCTATGCTAACTTGAAGGGAAATAAAATATAAAATAATTGCTATAGAAAAATTAAATAACTCAATGTTGGAATATTTTTTTTGTTCTGAAACATTCAAAGCTTAGGAGAGTACAACAGCCACTTTCCAGAGTGAACTCAGGTTTTTAAAAATATTGCGACCTAGAAGACCAAACATTTTCTATTTTTCAGACATAAAAGAAACATCAGGAACAGACTTCTCACTGATTCAGAACAGACTTTGTCTGGGTCAGGAGAGCACATTACATCATATCCCTTACTGAGTTATTTCCTCCTCTAAAGGAAGCACCAAATTTTGGACCACTGGTTGCTCTTTCATCCTTTGCCGCAATACTGAATATTGACTGAAAATACATGTTTGATACGCTGATAAATCCAGAATCTGAATAAAGAGTGGCCGAGTACTACCATACCTGCATGAGCTCTCTCCTTGCGTCAGAGCTATGACAATGTCTTACATCTTGTTCTCAGGACCATAAGATGTTTTAGGCAGAAAGGGCGTTCATGAGGTGTCTAGACCAACCCCTTCCTTAAGCTGGAAGACCAGACCATCTTGTTCAGGAATTTATACAGTTGGGCCTTAAAAACCTGCATAGACAGAGACTGCAAAATCTCTCCACGAAAAGCCATCCCATTGACAGACTATCCTCTCAATGAAAGTGCTTTTTTCCTTAGATCCAGTCTGAACTTTTAATTTCCAGAGTTTTTCTCTTGCCCTCTCACTATGTAGCTTTGAAGAGCCTGGCCCTGTGCCTTTTATAACCTCCTTGTAGATGCTGGAGGGCTTTGGTTACCCCCTGAAGCTATCTTGTCTCAGGCTGAACAAGCCCCAGTCCCTCAGCCTTTACCTGGCTGGCCAAGTGATCCAGCTCCAACAGTCCTGAGGGGCCTTCCCTGAACCCTCCCTGATTATCCATGTCTTTCTTATGCTAGGGCAGCAAAACTGGTCACAGTAAAGTAGGTAAGTTCTAATGAGTTCTGTGATCACCTGCCTGGATATAGTGCCTGTGCTCCTGTTCATACAGGAATCAGGAGTTCAGGATTTCAGAAGAATCCACAACCTTGGAAATATAGCAGAATTCTCCCCAAAAGAGAGCCAACCTTGGGCAAACCCGTATTTATAGATGTGCTATACAATAATCCACTTATTAAAAAATGTTAAGACAAACAGTATCTCACTGTGCTGTAAAGCAACATTATTAATATGCTACCAGGATCAATCAACTTTGTAAAATCCCTCACGGAAGAGATTCCTTCCAACACATCCCTAGCGAGTTTCTGATCACAAGAGAGTCTCCAGCACAATCAACTTTGTAAAATCGCTCAAGAGTGGAAAGACCAATTCTATATGCCTTAAGGTCTCAAGACATGTTGGGCTAACTCCCACCAAAGAAATACACACGAACCCATGCTGTCCTTGACAATTTGTTTTCTTCAGGAACTGCACTGGCTAAAGCCTGCTTATTCTCTCTGCTCCATTGTTTGGAAATGAAATTAATTCCCTCCGTAAACTCATCCGGTTATGCTCAATTAAAAGTCGTATTTCCTCCAGTTTACAAAGGAATTAGTTTTTGCTTGAGGAATTATGCCCAAACTTAGCAGCTGTACCACTGCTGCTATCGCCACTGGACTCCTGCTGAGGGGATGGGAATATTACAAAGATGTTGCTGAGAATGCTGCTCTGCTGTCCTAATCAGTAAGGTAATTAATATTTGGATGAGATTCCTAAAGATAAAGAGAGTGAACAAGGAGCCAGCAGAAAGGAGGTAGCTGGATGATGAGCATCCTCCATACCACACAGAAAAGGAGCACCTATGCTAAGCAGAAAAGAACAAAGCTTTGATAGGATAAATACAAAATATTTCAAGAAAGTAAGAGATGAGTATCAGGCTAATGAGAAGTTTTGAAATTTTACTAGTTCTTGCCACTCTCCAGTTTATCAGCAAAGATCACAAAAGCAGAAAGGTATCTTTTCTAGGATGAAAAATACTGTGTAAAAATACAATCAAAAAAAAAAAATTACCCCAGTATTATTTGTACTTATATGCCTGGCATTAAAAGGCAAGTTAGTAAACTAATATCTGCCTTTTCTTTTTTAAACAGTATAAATTTTTAAAACATCTAAATACTTCCATCTCCATACTGTATGCAGTTTTCCATTACAGCCAATAAAGATCCAGTGGTGCTAGGCCTACAAATTGAAGCACATAAGTAGAAAGCTAATTCCACAGCTAGTTTTTCTACTTACAGGTGTTCAACATTCTCTTTGTGGTCACCCTGCTTTACATAAAATCAAGTCCTCAAAGTATTCATGGACAGATAAAAACAACAAAATCACAGAGAAACCAGAGAAGCATCATCTTTTCCAGGTCATGCGTATTGCCCACTCAGCAGTCATGTAGATGCAGATGTGCTGCTATACCAAAATTCAAATCTGTTTGTACTCAAACCCTCTCAAAGTTTATCCAGAGACACAATGGCAGCTTCCCTGGATAGGTTAAAGTCAGTAATGAACACTAAATATAAGACAGGCTTTTCATGCTTTAAGAAGTTTCACTCCTACTGACTTTCAATTGTAATCCAGTTCATTTCCACTTTGGAAAAGGGGGAATTTAGTACCTTGATTATTACTTTTTTCATAATTTTACAGTCATCCCGAACTGATGTTAGTTAGGCTGAAACACGACAAAGTACTGTAAACTTTCATTTAAGGAAATCAGACCTTCACCCCAGATCTGCACTGCTCTTCTTCCATCACTCCTTCTGTAACAATTATTCTACCTATAATCAGCTTGCATCATACTGCATATTCATACAGCTTGCATCTTCCTGCCCCTTCAGAGTTTTTGATTATACAAAGGATAAAATGAGAATGATGACTTAATGTTTCTTGCCTCACACAAAAGAAAAGGAAATGCTTATGGCTGAAGTTGGCACACTAACACCAATGTGCTCTTGTGTTTTGTTAGTTCTCAACATGCATGGATCTTTTCTATGATTCGAAAAGACATCAGTATTTTTAAATGCTGTTAACATCCTATGATCTTAGTAGCAGCTTCTTCTTGTTTCCTCTTTGATTATGCTAAAATAGACCTTATTTAAATTGAATAGCATTTCATTCACGTCATAAAATCTACCAGAGAAGTGCAGGGACAGCACTGTCAATTGTCACAAGGCAAGCTGATCCAAAAAACATGTTGTGTAACTGGCAGGACTAATCTCTCCCACCACACTTACAGACACAGATGTCCAGGTTTATCTAAAATAGCCCTAAGCAAAATAGAAGAACTTGTGGTGTTTGGTTTTTTTTTTAAATGTATGCATTTTCCTGGGAGGCATTTAATTACACAAAGATCTCAAATTTTATTCCTGTGCTGACAAGGCAACAACGGTTAGAGGAAATGGTTATCAGTAGGACTGTATTTTCTCCCTCAACATACTAAAGACCATTCTATCCAGACCATTTCCCAGACGTTCTTCCCTGCAAATTCCACTGAACCTCTAGATACATATTGATCAGAACATTATTTTGTACTAACAAGATACCGCTGAAGAGAATTTTCCTTACAAATCTGTTACTGGGGCAGGGGGAATGACATTCACACATGCATGGGAAAACTCTTAGAAGGCAAAACAATTTAAGTTATTAGCTGATATTAGCATATAGGTGTATGTGGTGATTATTTAAAAAAAGAAAAAAAGGCATTTTCTTGCTGTTATGCTCTAATGTATTGTCAATCAGCAAAAGCAAAATTTCACATACGGTACTAAAGTCTTGTACAATGAGCCTTACGATTTTGCCTCAGCATCTCTGAAGGCCACCCATGTTCTTGCCAGGATGTTCATGTAATAAATAGCAGAACTACAGCAAACAATACAAATAATTCTGTCTTAGAAAGACCACAGGATAATTAAGGGAAGCAGAACACAACTTTCTTCAATATATGGTGCAAACCACAATATAACACATATGTTACATTGACTATGTTTGAGCAACAATCTAATGGCTCTCTCCTTCAGATCTCACTGATATATCATATATATATAGATATATCACTATATTTATATGAAATGAAGAAAAAGGCGAAAGAATCACAGTGAATTACATATTAAAGGCCTGATTTTTTTTTTTTTTTCTTTTTTTTTTTTTTCAGAATTATATGGGGCATGCCTCAGCAATGGGAACTAAATCATGGGCAATTGTTGGATATGATGAAGACTTCTAAGAGTGCGGTATAATATAAAATATGGGAATTTCTAATTTGGTAGCTTTCTATATAGTCTGTGTTCCCTTAATAGATTCACAATAAAAAATAGTTTGGGGAGGGGACATCTGGAGGTCAGGACACCTCCCACTCAGTGCAGTGCCAGATTCAAAGCCAGATCTGCTCACTCAGGGACTTGTCCAGGCGAGTTTTGAAAACCTGCATGGATGAAAATTTTGGAACTTGATACAGGATTTTGATTGTTAATCTCTTCCACCAGAAACATGTAAGGAAGTTCTAAGAGTAATGTAACATCTTAAAACAATAAACTAAGAAGTTATATGTCATATAACTCCAGAAATTAGCCTGCTGAGCTGCTTCCACAAGCACATGAATACAGCTGGATCAAGTTCAGCACAAAGTCATTTTTAGTAAAGCCCATATCTGCAAAAACCATTCCAGTAAAAAAAAAAAACAAACCACAAGTTTCTGATTTACTTTCAGGCAAATAAACTCTAAAAAAAGACATGTAGACACCTTTTTCATATCATATTCACTGTTTCTTAAAGGAATAGCCTTGCAGTACAATTATATTTTATTAATAATCTAATAATAGCTATGCAGATATTAGCCTTGCTTCTACAAACTAGCCTACTATTTTTCCCCTATACTTAAGCATTTTTTAAGAATTCCTGTAATGGTCTACCTGCCCTTAGACTTAAGAGCTCAACTGGTTAAGGAACACTGTCATTTTGGATTTCTGCACCAACATGGGTTTCCTTGTACCATTAAAAAAATACTTTAAAGGGTTTCTTTTTAATAAGAATAATTCCCAAGTTATTTTGCACAAAACACAGAAAGTGCTTTAAAAACATCAAAACCATATTGAAATCAATGCTTATTAACTCCACCTGACTTGTTTGTGAGATCTAGCAGAACACTAAAGCATTTTACATCATAAGATACAGTATGTTATTCTAGCATTTTAAATGCCAAAAAGTACTACTATGGATTGCTGAATTAAAACATACAGATTCACATTGTGTTGTGACAATGAACAATGAAATGTGCACAGGAGAATTTCTCAGGGATTTAATTTTTTTTTCATTTCTCAGGGAAAAGCTTTTAAAATTTCTAGCTCCTATAGTCCTGTAGTTACAGCATTGTAATACCCAAGTTTCACTGCATTTTCTCTCTGCAGAACTCTTAAACATTAATCTGGTCAGAGATGCATAAAATAATAAATAAGCTTGTCATGGCTATCATTACCTGTTTGTATGCAAATAAAAGATTTGCTGAAAAAAGAATTAATGAGTCCTGTGGAAAATGAGCTAACTATCCAGAACATTTCATAATCCTTATTCATCAGGTGAAGCTGTTATCTGGAAAAGACCATGTAGTATAAGTAAACAAACTGCACTTCATTTAGAGCTTGTTTATAATTTAGAGAAGACATGTCTTCATGAAGATGTATTCCTATGGCTTTGGTAAAGAGCTAGATGGATTATTTTTTTCTCTGATAGACTTCTTGACAACCCCTATTGAATAAAAATAAATAATAGGTTTAGTCTGATCAACTGTATCTGAACTTGTTCGTTTAGATTAGAACGACTTGTTATAATCAAAAGGAAAGCAAAAATGTATTCCCAAACAGACATAAACACACAATCTCAACTGTAAAAGAAAAGGAAAACAAACAAAAAAACAATGAAAAAAAAACAAACCAAACAAAACAAAACCAAGACCAACCAAACAAAAGAACAAACCACGAGAATTGTGTCTGAAAGAGATCATCAAAGAAATCTGAAACAGTAACTTTTGTCCCCTGGTTTCCCTTTGTGTAAGGTTCCTATCAAAATGACACTGGACTATATCCAGCCTGCCTGCTAAGTGCTTAATTGAGCTGTCTAACTACTGCACTGTTGAAAGGTCAAGAGAGCAACAAGCTATCTAGATTGCCAGATGCCACCTCATACACTGTTGATGGGAGAAAAGTAGCTGCCCTACCCAGGACAGAGCATCTACAACAGGCAAGTCTGCCACAGCAAGCAGGCAGGCACATATGGCCAACAGCGCGAACATGCTTTTTGACTTCAGCTTTCCATATGTGCTGCAAGGGAGTCATGATTTTTCATATAAATCATCTTGCACGTGTACCCCTTCTGCTAACTTACATACATCTACAGACTAAACTCCATAGATACCAAAATGCATGTCACAAATACTTAACTGGAAAACAGACTTTGAAATAACCATATTGTTAGAGGCACCACATGGGGGCCTCTGCAAGTTCCAGCATTTTCTTCTACCATATTCATGCACAGCATATACAAGTCACATTTCTTTAACTAGAGACATTTAAATTACCTTCTAAATAGCCTCAACATTTCCATGTTGGGCTCCACCCTGAAAGTTATAAATTGACAACTTAAAACAGGCATGCTATTAGCATCTTTTATCCACAAGACTTCTCTAGCTATACAAGTCTCCTGACATCTAATTAAATAAGAAGTATGAATATATGTGGCATAACAGGGAGCAAGTTGTGAATAATTCCCAAAACCCTGGAAACACACACACACAGACATGAGCAGAAACCAAGATAATTAAGTACGTTGCAGCCGTTTAAATCAGAGAAGCACACAAGAAATTAGCTTCTTGTTAGCTCTGTGCTGCCACAGTGAGATCACTGCCCCAACCAATAATACCTGTTATGGTATTATTATAATGCTCCAGTATTATAATTATAATATATAATTATAATGCATCCAGTATTATAATGCTCCATTCAAGTTCCTCACTGAAAACAGCTCTATTTTTTATATCAGGACCTGTAGAGCACATGACAATACAGAAAAGAAAAGCTCAAGTATTCCCAATCATGAAGCCATTTTTTTAAAAGTTCCTGCCAATTCACTTCAGTGTGATACACTGTCCACCAAGAGAGACTGAGTATTGTCATATTTATTTCCTTCATATGGTAAACTGAAACCAAGACCAAGCAATTTTAAGATTTCATCAGGAATCGGTGCTATCAAAACAACCAGAAACCAGCTATTCCCAAGTGCTGAGCAAGGTTTCCTTCCCTCCTTCCCACTGCCATCTCAGAAACAGACAAGTTGCCAAAAGGTACAGAGCTACCTTGAGCAGTTTGGTGGAGGGCGTGCAGAGATGGATCTCTCCACTCACCTCCATCCTGTTTTTTTCCACCAGCACTTATTACAATCTGCAAGATGAAGGTGAGAAGCCAAGAAGGGAGCTACAGTGAAAAAAAACAAAACAGTCATCACTAGTGAGGCCACATCTGGAGTAGTGTGTCCAGTTCCAGGACCCACAGTACAAGAGACATGGATATACTTGAGAGAGTCCAACGAAAGGCCACAAAGATAAAGAAGGGACTGGAGCATCTCTTACATGAGGAAAGGCTGAGAGAGCTCTGACTGTTCAGCCTGGAGAAGAAAAGCTCAGAGGGATCTTTTTAATATATGCAAATATTTGAAGGGAATGCACAAAGAGGACAAAGCCAAGCTGTTCTCAGTGGTGCCCAGTGACAGGACCAGAAGCAATGAGCACCAACTGAAACACAAGAAGTTCCCTCTGAACATCAGGCAACACTTTTTCACTGTGAGGGTGACTGAGCACTCGCACAGGTTGTCCAGGGAGGTTGTGGAGTCTGTCCTTGGAGATATCTGGACACAGTGCTCGCCATCTGGCTCCAGGTGGCACTGCCTGAGCAGGAAGGTTGGACTAGCTGATGTCCTGAGGTGCCTTCCAACCTCAACCTTTATGTGGTTCTGTCAAAACTGTTCATAAGGTTGCTCATCCACGCTATCTGTGTATGCCATTTGTAAAACAAACTTGCTTCTCAAACACAGTACGCTAACCATGACCCCCTTCCATGGTAAAATGTATGCTCATACCCCTCCTCTATTGCCTTCAGGCGTCACTCACCATTAAACCAGTATGAAAGGAACCAGGTTAATTAGAGTCATTATTTTGCTTCACAGATCCTGTCAGAAATAACTGTTTCTAAAAGTTAATTTCTGAGGGAAGAACCCCATCTTTAATCTCCAAAAGCATCACATACCCCAGGCCACTATGCTATAAACCAGGTATGCTGCTCTCTACACGAGGGACGGCTGTTCTGCAGTTCAGACTCACATACACAACAGGACATCCAGCTCAGTGCCTCCACCTACGGCCTCCACCTATTGATTCCACAGAGCTACCCATCTTTTTCTTGCCTGTTGGATGTTGGATTGTGGGGACAGAGGTAGGGGAAGGCCAGACATGGTATAAATCTATCAATATACCATCAATAGTCAAAAAGGCTCCATCCTCAGTCAGTGAAAATCAAGTTGAAGAAAGAAGACAAGGAAAATAAATATATATGAAGGTCAAACAGTAATAACTTTAAGGTAATACAGTAATAATTTTAAAACAGTAATAATTTTAATTTAATTATTAAGGAATCTATTTTGCATCCAGTACAGGAGATTAGAGAAAACACCTGCTTTACTCTGGGGAAAAAAGTATGATCACTACAATCACACAAAACACTAACTGCATGTCTTGGGCATAACACAGAAATGACCAATACCTCTCTATGCTTGGCTTTATTAAGGTTTTCCTCTCTTGTGTTTCCCTATCCTACACTGAAACTACTTCAGAAGCCATTCTGCTACATGATCAGAGCCAGCAGCTCTCCCAGGATTCCCCTGGGGGAATCCCAAAACTCATAGGCACTGCCTAAACCGCAGCTGAGACATCTCTAAGCTAGTCACAGGGATTGATGCCATACAGAGTGACCCTCATTTTTCCAATTTAGGAAAGAAAAACTGTATTGCTTCTACACTCTGGCTGCTGCAGAGAATCCAGGGGCAAAGGCTTGCTAAGGGTGAATGTTTCACAAATCCACATCTACCTTTGGATTTGAGCACATGTGTCTCTTACATAGAGCTCTTCTCGCTAAACACCCAATTTTAGGCATGAATAACTCCATTCTTAGTACACTTGTACAACATCTGCAGGTCAAAAGCAATCAAATACTAGCATTTGTTATGTGTAAAGCAGGCATTTTTAAAGCAACTTACAAGCTTTAAAAAGTTAAACACCTATTGTTACCAGAAAGGAACCAAGTATCACCTAAAATTTAAAGGCAAATAATCAAAATGTCAAATGATTTGTCCAAGGATGAACTCATGTCTCTGAAGTAAACCTCGGAGGCTAAATTTAATTTTCCTACCTTTTAAGTCTGTACTTAAAGGTTTTCCCCTTCATGCAGCAATATAGCCCTATCACTGCTGATGGAATTGGGGTTTGTCTGATTCACAAATAGCACTCAGAAAGCAATTCTTCTCAAACCTGAGTGTCACTTGGCTGCTTTCACTCCTTCAGAAATTTAGCAGACAGATTTTCATACTTTTTGGAACATAACTCTACCCTGCAGGAGCCATGGGTATAACTGGTATCCATCAACATCATACTTATTACTCTATAAGAAGTGTTCCATCCTTTAAGAGGACATAGGCAAACTCAAGGGAAGTGAAGATTTAATTTAAATAGACAACTTCAAAACTTTTGCCTGAAGAACATAACTGACAAATGACAGATTTCCAAGGCAACCAAAACATTTGCTCTGGACATCACAACCAATTCACTGGAATAATGAAGAGGCTTTCTATTCTTTGTAAGGATATTTCCAAAGAGACAAATATTTCTGAAGAGTGAAAGAGTTGAGTTTTGAATTTCTTAAGAAAGTTAAAACCAGCTACTTGATAGCAAAAGTTTCAAAATTACATGCAACAGAGAGAAATTGAATTCAATGATTTTCCTTAAAAGACCAATTACTGTAAAAACTTCTCCCTTCCTCTGCTATAAAACAGCTTTCTAACAATTAGGTTGTTCTCAAAAGAAATTCTGATTAATCCTACTCTTACCATCATGGTGCCTGATCGTCCTGCTACAACAGACAGCGAAGTTTCTACCAGGAAAAACTGCGAGGAGGGTGGAGGGATGAAATGCCAAGGTGTCCCATGCCCAATTAGCAACAAGTCAGTGCTATTAGCCCTGGCCCACCTACGTACACCTATGGTCCTCCAGAAAGGCAGTGGTGGGATGTGGCCGGAGATGCCGAATGCCCACAGTCCAGACAAAACCCACCTGAGGCTGCAAGAGCAGTGGCTCTGCAGTTACAGAAAATGCTCTGCTGGGAGAAGAGTAGCCTGGGGGCACAGGAGAGCCAGCCAGGCCACCCAGCCATGCAGCACTACACTAGATTTCCATCACCCCTTATGCAGCTATTGAAATGACTGTTGGCAGTAAGTTTTAGATGCTTTTGCTTTGGGAGGTTAATGAAGAGTACAAGTTACCAGGTGGCTTAGAAAGGGAGCTCCAACTTCCTGCTTCATTTTTGATGAAATATTCCAATTCTGTTATCAGAGGTTTATGCCACAAATGACCAGGAAGATCCCCACACAAACAAATCACACCCACAAAAAAGGCTGCTTAGCTCGTAGCTTTTTAGAGTTTCCTACATTTATGAAATTGCTTACTGTAGTCAGACACCTCTACATTTCCAGGTATATGGCATAAAAAAATGCATCGAGAGATCACAAAATGTACTCTAAGTTTATTCCACCAGTTCTTAAGAGGTTAATGAGCACCTGCCTAAAGAGCTAAAATGCAATGTGAAAGACGCTCAATATTCCAAGTCAGAACATTTATGCAAAAAACTGATTCAAACAGGAGAGGACCGCGGCTACCTGGTTTTATTAATGTCTTCAAAAATATAGCATTCATCGCTACCTCATGAAAGGACACATTATTATTATTTTTAATATAAAGTGGTCATAAACCTCAGCATTGTCTTTTGATAACTGATTCTAAGGTTTGTGGGAGAAGATAAAAATTGATTACCAGTGCTGACAGATAACTAAAATTATTACGCACTCAGAATGAGCGAATAATCCAAGCTTGTTTATATGAACAAGGAACAAAACGCAAAAGAACACATCACAAGTTGAAGTTTGTTGTACCAGTCTGTGGAATTTTGCTCTTAAATTTAGACAAATTAGACTATCGCTTCAGACAGATTTCTGCAAATGTGCGTGCATACTCATGTGGACATATAAGTGTGCATTTCAACGACCACATAAAATTCTATTCCTCTATTACTCTAAAGGTTGGGTTTTTAAAGGGGGATTTATTGAATTCCTCTAAGAGGTGTTTTAAACATGCTATGTTTCATTTTATCAGCACTGTCCTTTCTAGGATAAAAATCAGATTTTATGTGTATAGCTAGAATGCTTCAAATTAATTTAAAATTGTTTGGGATTAATAGTGAGCTTAAAATTAAATCCTGAGATTCTTCACTGTCACTCTTTCCACTCACTTTGTCCTTCAGTGACTCACAAGCAATTGTTTGTGTAGGAAGATAAAACAAATGCCTCTTCCACAGTGCAGAACATATGGCTTCATGGACTACAGATCTGTACAGATAGAAGTTTTACATTGATTCTAGCTTTTACTGAATGATAAAACTGTTCTTCGAGTTTTATGTAGGCCATCTATTCTATTTTACTTATCACTAAGTAAATCAAACTTCTTGGTAAATCTGGCTGCCAAAAGAACACCCAAAAAGTTCATCCATATTTTCCCTTGAACTGTCTTGCTTTATAAAAAAAATAAGAAAAAAAACCCATATGGTATTTTGTTTTGGACTTAAGAAAACTTTTTGTTTGAACATATCATTACACTTCAGCTTCAGGGGCCTCTAGAGATATCAAAGAAAAAAAAAAATATAATGAAAAAACCCAAACCCACACAATTCATAGGGGACTTCTTACTTTTTCTATTGATACTATTCAACTTTGCTTAAATGTATTAGAAAAGGGACTGGAATGAGATGTCCCACCTGGCTGGGAAAGATGTCTCAAACTATTTTCTATGACACAGAATACTTCTATACTTCTGAAAAGTTAAAACAGTATAAGGAAAAGAGATTGGGAGCGCAAACCCCTACCACCACTCTTCAGTCATCTACGTTATTTTCAAGGTACTTTAAAATTTCAGACCCAAAGCTTCACTCTCTGTATAAACCAGCACATAACTATACAGGGTACAATGGAATGTAGAGACCGGGCAAAAATCTTTTAAGAGAGAGATGTGCAACCCTTGTCAAATATCTACCAAGATGAAAATGGATTAAGAAAAGAATCAGTCCATTAAAAGCTTTAAAGCTGGAAGTTTTGGTTTTGCCTGTCAATTTTTATAAACAAGCAATCCATAACATAATTACTGCAATGTTTTTTACTGCTTTGGAGAAACTTAAGTTCTTGTCTGTTGCCTTGCTTGGATTGTGAAAGTTTGCGCAAGTCACACACACTCAAATGACTTCAATGTGCAGACAGCTGCATTTATATTATTCTCTTCAACAACTTCTACATTTCATGCATCTCAAAAATGTAGCTGGTTAGAATTAAAAAAACAAACAAACAAACAAACTCAACCAACAAGAAAACAAAGCAAACAGGAAAACAAACAAACAAGCAAACAAAAGCCCAAACAAAACGTAAATTAATTCCTTGACATGTGTTGTAGAACCCGCACTGCCATAAAAGGCGCTTTCATACTTCAAAGAGCAACTTCAATAATCAGAACATTTGCAGTTTTGCCAGTTATATGCAAAGGACGTGCCACTTTTAAACATGTGAAATTTGCTGATGTCCCATAGTAGAGTTCATACACTTTTTTCAGTCTCTGGCCTTGACTCCGTGACGAGTGGTGTGTGGGTGGAAGAATCCATCCGTTTACTTACAATATAGCCCTTGAGCCTCCGGCTGTGAAACTGCAAACTTTTATGTCAGCTACCAATGCCACACAGAAGTGCAGAGTTCTGAGCGGTTTTCTTCTTGTCTTCTCTGACATCATCCACTTACTTGAAACGCTGTTTTACATAAACACTGAAGCAAAGAGTGTCAGCTCATAATGTGTGTGTGTGTTTGAGGTTTTTTTTTAAGATGCTAGCTTAATGTCCATCTCTTGATGGCCATCATATTACAATGACAAGTTCTGAACTGCACAAAAGAAATGCTTTGGCAATGTCCCCACAAACACACATGTAAGGGCAGTTCTGTAAGCTACCTGTAGCCTATCTAAATTGCAAAGTATGAGACAAATTCTGAGTCACTTGGAAGCATGGTTTTGCTTAACTTAGAAAGTCTGAATTGCCTCATTCAGTACTTGAATATTTTCAGTATCAGCACAATGTGATAAACATGACAAGGATAGTAAATTCAGTTTTATCTAGGAAACAGTAACCCATTACTTGAAGAACTTGTAGAAAAAAGCCGTTGTTTTTTAAAAGCAACTGAGTGGTTGAATACTAAAAAGTGCAACTACAGGAAGGACAGACAGAAATCCAAAGCTGCCCAGTAAACTCTGAGAGACAGGAAACACTAGAAGTAAATAGTATTTAAAAAAAAAATAAATAAAAATCCACAGTTTTCATCTTACCACTTCGTAATCCTCACTGCCAAAAAGGTACATAGCTACACCTTCACAGCCTGCCACTAGACGTCCAGAGCTCCCAAACTGCCTACAGTGCGATCTCCAACTGCATCTTCCAACTTCTGTACTGCAGCCAGGCAGGCTTCACAGCTGCGATGCACTCCCGGCACTCCTTTCCCACGCTCGAACTGCTCTTTTAAGTATTTATTGCTGGCGGGCACGAAAACTCAACCTCCTGCTGCCAGGGGCCGAGGAACTGACGGTCTGGCAGCCGCTCCGAGGACCGAACTCCCCCTAAGGAAGGAAGCGGCGGCGGTGGGAAACCCGCGCCCACCGGCACGCGCCGTGGGCAGCGCCGGGCTCCAGCGCCGAGCCGGGTCCGCCGCCCATTCACATGTCACATGTCGCTGGCGCTGCCCTGATTGGCTGCCGGGAAAACGCAGGGTAGGGGACAAGCGAGTGGGAGCCCGGTGAGCTGTCGTTCGGGATGGGGGAGCCCGGGAAGGCGGCCCGAGCTGCGTGCGTGGAGCGAGAGCGGCCGCTCGGGTGTCTTCGGCAGCCAGAGGCGGACGGAGCAAATGCCGCAGGCGGAGGAAAGCGCTCGGTGTCAGTGAGCACGACTCGAGGAGCTCAGAAACAGGCAGTTCCCCAGCTGGATTACCCGAGCTCATCTAAATTTATCCCTCGCTCCTCTGCTAGTTCTGCAGAAACCCATGGAGATATCTCACTATCTATCTCTACTAAAAAAAAAATAAAAATCAGTCCAGGATAGTTTTCCGTTGCTATGTTTCACTCACTTCGTTGGTTCCTTCTCCTAATTAAAGCTGGACTGTTCTGCTAGCAAAACACAGTGCAACTTTCTCTCTCTACAAGAATGGCACTTCGGAAAGTCACAGCCGCTGCCTCCCCAGCATGGGAAGCGAATCCAGCGTGTGCGACACGCTGCTAGGGCAGAAAGAGCCTGATGCCCGGCCTCGCTCCGGGCCAGCTTTCTGTCCAGGTACAGCAGGCAAGAAAGGCTAAAAGCAGCCAAAGAGCAGGATAAAATGATAAAATGATAAAATGTAAAAGACTAACTCCCAGACAGCATTTCCAATCTAATAATAAAATGGGAAAATAAATCTCATTAAAGATGGTATAAGAATACAGCATGAAGTAAGCCAGGCATACTGAAACATTGCCCGCTGGGAAAGGACGACCTTCACAACTGGGGAAGAGGCCACCAGTTGACATCCAGTAACATAACCCCAGTCAAAACAGCTTTAAAACAGCACTAGCAAACCCATCCCCTCTCTGCTCAGTCCTCTGAATTCCTTATAGTTCATATTGCCACTGTCTCTATATCTCAGAATCAGAACTATACATAAGCTCTAGGAAGAAATATGGAATATGTAATGTCTGAAGGAGGAAATGTGTGAGTATATGCTTGTCCATTTACATTTATGATCTTGCAATATAATATACACAACGTATCATGACAAGATACCATGAACACACATATAGCACTGAAAACCAGTTTGTGATACTCAACTTATTTCTCTTCCACAGAGGAAAGAGGTTTTCTT
This sequence comes from Chloroceryle amazona, assembly GCA_027560015.1. Taxonomy (NCBI): domain Eukaryota; kingdom Metazoa; phylum Chordata; class Aves; order Coraciiformes; family Cerylidae; genus Chloroceryle; species Chloroceryle amazona. The sequence continues at coordinate 41,741 of JANHFX010019587.1, forward strand.
TCCTAACAAAACCACCAAATGAAGCAGTACAAAAATCCACTGTCAATCATCCTTCCTGGTCCTCCCCCCCACCTTGTCTTGCCTCCTGCTTCTGTTAAGTAGATCGTGTCTTGACTACCGCAATTTCTTTGTGTGAGATAGCAGGATTTTCTTCTCTCAGTCTGTCTTCTCTGTTGAAACAGATCTTTAGTCCTCTGTTGACTATAGGTGATGTGACTCATGAGTCTGGATTTTTTAAGTTCTTCTATGTGTTCACAAGTAGAGCTAAAACCAAGCTATATACTCTTGGAAAAAGGGAATTAAAAAATCAGAAGACATTACTTTTACTTCCAACCAAAAGTTTAGCGAATAGCAGTAGTTTAGTGTCAGCCAA
>JANHFX010019588.1:0-16470 GCA_027560015.1 Chloroceryle amazona
GTTTCAAGGTGGGAGTAATTGGCCCCTCAGCAGCGGGGAAGCGGAAGCGCGCGGCTCGCGGCACCGGAAGCGCCTCTGTCTTTCCGGTGCTTGCGGCGTGCTCGGTCCGGCCGTGGGAGCCTCTGCCGTGTCCTGGCGCGTTGGTGGGGCGGAAGGCACAGCGCTGGCCCTTGGCAGGGGCACTGGCGTGACAAGAGACACGGATTCGAGTGCGCTCGTTGCTGTTGGTGAGAAATAAAATGATGCTTTTTAGTTACTTACGCTGCAAGTTCTACAGAAAAGCTTGAGAAACCTCACTTGGGGTGGCCTAATCTGTTGTAGACGCGTTTGGTAAGTGGCTGCTGAGGGCATCCTTTTGTGACAGCCCTTTTCACACTACATCCAGTTCACGGTCCTGGCGAGTTAGGCGCTCTCTGTGGGCCACACAATAAACCCAGTCCCTGAAACGATCTGGGTTAAGTGATTCTTCCAATGAATTTCAGCTGCTTTTCCACGCTAGGTCATTTCAGAAAGTTGACTTCCATTTAAAATGGTGTTTTCCCTCAGCTCTGAGGCTTTACTCATTGTAATTAAAGAGTTTAAATTATTTGGGCTTTATCAAAATCCAGGCTCTTTACTGAAAAGCACCCTCGCAGAACATCTCTGTCACTACTGGAACCAATGCTCTGCTGCCTGGCTGTGGACAGCAGAAAGCAGGGCAGGGTCCTGGGCAGGCAGACCTGCTGCACTCGAGGAAGGGAAGGGGAAAGGGAAGGGGAAGGGGAGGGGACTGCAGGGCTCCTTGCCATCACTGGTGATGTGCCAGCACCGGCAGCCACCCAGTTTTGGAATAGGCCCTTCTCTTCCATTTGGTTATGGCACCCTGTGGTTGAAAGGAACTTAAAAATTCAATCATGACTTCATTATTAAAACCCAACCAAATGTTCTGACTGTTGATGTTTAAGGACAATAGAGCCAGAACAGAAACAACTAAAGTAAGTCCTTTCTACCACCTGTAAATTCACAGGCATGCTGGTGAACAAAGGCATGTGATTTCTTGCACCTGTCTTCTAAGTCTTGTTTCCTTTTCACCAGCCAATTGTTTCTTAGAAAATTTCACTAGAAAGACTAACGCTGCTCTAACTGCACACCAAAGTACCAGCTGATAGTGCTGTGTATGGACAAAGGCAAAGCATATTGCAGCCTCTGTTCTTGGCCTCTTGCCTCTAGAAAGAACTAAGACACCTAACCTATGCAGACCTCAGAGTGCAGAGGCAATTGGAGCTGCAGATTTGTCTGATTAACTGTGCCTAACACTGCACACATAAGGATGTTCCGAAAGACAGTAACTTAATTATATGCATATGTATTGCTATTTGACATTTCCTTCCTCTGTGAGCAAATTATCCCAGCATCTTATTGTTAACAATCTATTATTTAGCAGAATCTGCTTTGCTGCCAGAAGCACAAAAATAACTACTTAACTTCAGGGGCTATGTTAATATTAACAACAGTGCAGTTTTTACTACACAGAAGAAAAACTACTCTGTAGGAACACTGAAGATACAAAATCAAGCACTCGTAAGAAATACTAGAATTGACTTGATCCTTTTGTAAACATTTTCTAATACAGCTTTAGTTAAATGATAACAAGGCATTTCCCCTAAATTCTTCTGAAATCCTAATTCCTAATTGCTCAGAGTTGCCTTTTCTTTCCCCCCCATCTTTTCACTGTAGGAAGTTGTTCATACAAGGAAAACTATTTTATAAAAAGTAGTAAATTACATTGACTCATCTTAATGCCCAAGCCCCTGGTGACTCTGATTTGCTTTAACTTGCTTCAGTCTCACAATGAGTTAATTTTAGCTATTCAACTTTCCTCTAAACCTCATGAGATAGTGAGAAATGCAAAGCACCTGTAGGAGATGAGAACTTAAACCAACTATAGATAGAATTTAAAAAAACATTCTGAGAGCACCATTGATCTAATTTCAGCCAAGGTAACAAGAAAATTTGAGCTATATATAGTAATTTTACTATTCTAGAAAAAAGCACAAAGTTGACATTTTAATTTTACAAAAAGTATGTAATATTAAAAGCTCAGTGTGGATTACAGCTGAGAAACAAGGCAAGTAGAAGATAGCAACAGAAAATCTGGAACCTGACTTCACAGTTACTGGTGCCTAAGACAGAAACATGAGTAAGATATTTGACTTCACTAAATTAAATATAAGAGGTAAGTGTTCACAGTAAGACAACCTTCCTTATTTCTGATTCAAAAGGGGTGAGCTGTAAGATACAACTTCCTTGCATGTCATTTCTGTAGTCCTGTTGTCAGTCAGAGGTAGCTTTGTGAAAGTTTAAATGCATTAGTGTACTGGGTCTGGCTGGGATGGGGTTAGTTCTCTTCCTAGCAACCCACAGGGTGCCATTTTTTAGACAGGCGACAAAACCAGCAACGATAACACTCCAGTGCTTTAGCTATTGCTGAACAGTGCTCACCCAGTGTCAATCTCTGTTTCTCAGTCTTCCCTCAGACTGAGGAGGCTCGGGGTGGGCAGGAGTCTGGCAGGTGACATGGCGGGGACACCTGACTGGGACTGGCCAAAGTGCTGCCAGGGCTGGGGTAATCCTCCCCAAAGCAGCCATTGCTCAGAGACTCGCTGGGCATCAGTTCGCTGGTGAGAGGTAGCAACTGCCTGATTGCCTTTGTAACACCTTTATTTTGGGTCTTTTTTCAGAGCTCTCTTTCAGCAGAGCTGGCATTTCTATGTGGCCCTAGTAAGGCTGAAGCCAGGATTTGAAATCAGGAATTTTGACACCGGATTAATTTCTACAGAAGACCTCTACTATTTTATAGCCCTATACAGCTCTGCCACTAGCATGGGATGTAAGGTTATTTCACCCTGTTTCACTGAGGGAAAGCAAGAGCTATAAAATGTACATAAAGCTCCCTCTTCAATCCTTTCATTTTTGGGATCGAATGGAAGACCTGGTATTTGAATGAATTATCTCTTGAAAATATTACAAAATGTTCATAATGAAATCAGCTACTTAGGGAAAACAACAATAACCCCTTGGGTTATTTGACTGAACCATTGTTTTCTTCTCTGTGTGACATCATTGTTTTTCTTCAGGGTTTTTTCCACTTTACATTTCTCCCCTTTCAGCGATCACTTTCCATTTCTGAAATGGTGTCTCCTGCCTTTACTGATCCATTTAGGTTTGTTTAATGGAGGAAAAGCAACCGTGCCCAAGTGTCCTTCATAATACAAATGTTAAAAGTCTAACTTTCCTTAACCCTAAACCAGCAGATCCCTTTCAAATGCAAATTTCAGAAAAATTGGGCACAATGTGTTGGTACCAATACTGCCAGTGTATGGAACTACCTGTAAGAAAGGAAATAGTTAAACCAGTAGTGATTTCTCATCAGCTAACACATACACTGTGGCAAAAGCACAGACCCTGGTGACAATGAGTCATACAGTCTCTGGGCCATGCAGTAGAGTTTTAGCTATCCAGTAATTATTCCAATTGGTTTGATCTTATTCTATTATCACAGAGGCAGAAATGCCAGCCAAGAGGGCTGTCTATAAATTCATCCCAGCAGCATAAAGCTCATAGCAATAAGCCCATGCAGCCTTCTTCCTCAATTTACAGTTGTCTTGCAATAAAGTTTCTTTCCTACATCCATTTAACTTAGCTCCTGGAAGCCACCACAAACTATTATTCAGCGAGCTTCTCAGCAGAGGTGAAAAGCAATCGTTTACTTACAGAAAATGTATATATTTAAACTGTAAACTCCTGACAGGGAGTGCCTCAGTCTGCATTTACAGTGGACTTAGTATAGTGAAGCATAGGTTCTGTGATTCTGTGGTGGTTGTATCCTCCATGGTGCCACTGTAATGCCAATAACCAGGATTCCTGTTATGCTGTATGTTGGAACATATCTCAATGGCGCTTTGGTTTTTTCCCCTTTTTTTTCCCTTTTTTTTTAAATTGCGAGCATTCGGTCCTATGTAAACAGGCCTTTGTTCTACAACTATATGGCATATGCCTTACCCTAAGAATTTTGCACTTGGGCACAATGTTAGTTACTGCTAAAACAAGACATGGGATTTGGGAACTGCCACACTGTAAGTAACCACTATGAAATAAGGTGTGTCCTTGGCTCTTCGGGATCCATCTATCTCAGCTCTCAGCTCACTTTAGAAATCAGACATTTTAAACTGTCAACAGTACTATAATCATGTTCTGTGGCATATGTCCATCTGAACTTAGATCTCCAGAGGTCCAGCCCAAGCAAAAAGCTGTGGCTTTGGGGTGTCATTGTGCACAGGTACTTTCTGGAGTTCCCATCAGCTATACTGACAGTTAAGATGACAAATATAACTACTAATGCCAAAGATGTTGCAGGATTTGGCCTGCAGTCAAGTTTGGGGCTGTTCCCCTTAGCATACCTGCTCTGTTTGGATGCAGTAAACAAAAACATACCTAAGCATCTGTGGAAAAAAATTTACAGGAGATGTCTTCAGAAAATTCAGTGCTCTACAGAAAATATACAGTATACAGAAAGAAGAAAGAAGGGATATAAATAGTTCTGAAATATAGGGCATGAAAGAAATTAAGCATCTAGAGATAAAATGATTTGAAAGTTTTTAAAATGCAAACTGATGGAATTCGAGCTCTTCTGATTTAACATGGATCTGAAATTGAGGTGTTAGGAATCGGTCTGAACTCATTTTACTTCTGAAATAACTATATATGATTTTCATCTCTTTCTAATACATAATTTTTCATATTTTTTTTCCATCAAAACTTTCACCAGTCCTATCCACAGCAGGAAAAGTGTATACATGGGTTTACATCTGGTGATTTTTATTGCCGGTGTATGTGCTGGGCAACATCCTTTATATCGTTCAAAGCATCACGGCAATGTTGGAAAGACAGCAGTGAACTGGCTGATTACCAAAACCCAGAAATTAACACCCAGTGGTTATATTCTGAAATAATAACTATTATTTATGTACAAGTAACAGTATTCTCCAAAGAAAGGTGAGCTCTTGAATCATATCATACCATATAATTTGTTGGACTTCTGCTATTTAATGAAATATTATGAGAACTGCACATTTTCCTTGAGACTACAGAATAAATTACCTTCTGGATTCTGCATCTACGCTGTGTTTACATACTGAAACATTTTGCCACAAGATAGGTATAATTTATCTTGGGATTAGGATCATTTGCATGAACAGTTTGTTTGGTTGATATGAAAGCTGGAGAGAATACCTCCAGTTATGTTTAAATCCTTAAGTACCATTTTATGGTAAGCTTGGGAGTAGCCATAACTTCATAGAAATATACAGTACACCTCCCACTAGTGAATAAAGTGAGTGACATTTCAAATACTGAAGATCTGGTAACTAATGCTTAGTGGCATTCTGTTAATTAGCTTCAAGCTTAGAGAGTAGAATTAAGCAATTAATTTCTCCCACAATAACAGTTAGTGGTTCCAGTGGACAGTGATGTATCACACAATCTATTTCAGAAAGGGGTAAGATAATAACATTTCCACCATCAAATATTTGTATTTATATTGTAACTTAAGGCAGTTAATGAGATGGGGGGTTGGGTTTATAACAAATATTATAAGAAAATAGAAAAAGCCTTCCCACACTGACAAATAAAAATTAATTTCCTTCCAATTAAAACCCGATCCAGCAGAAGACACTGAAAACTTTGCTGCTGACTACAGTCTAGGGAGCTTTTGGACAACAAAAGCTCTTCCTCAGTTACGCTTTGAGGGAAAGAACCTATAATTGTACCATGTCCTTGAGAGCAACAAGGCTTAATAAAATCCAGTGCATTTCATTTCATACAAAAAGCATTGCAAAATAATATTGCCCGATGACCCAGAACATGCCAAGTTAACTTTAAGTTGACTTGTAATTTGTGTTTGTGATAGCATTGAGAACAAAGTACAACTTTTGTTGTTTTAAAGCTTTACAGCAAAATGCTTGATAGCTGCAGCTGGAAGAATGAAAATGGTGTGTTAGGACAGCTAGTGAGCACATGGCTCAGGGTTTGGGAAGGCTTCTTGAAAAGTGAGGAAGGGTTTATTACCCCCTTGGACATTAGGTAACCACAAATTTTGAGGACAACACAAGCAAGCGGTGAAACAAGCATCAGTCGCCAGAACAGAAGCAATAGATGTTTTAAGGTAAAAGGAAAGAAGTGTTGAGTCTTACACCACCAGGTCTGTCATGTAACGTGTAAAGAAATGCTTGGTAGTGCTGCTGAAGTGGTAAGAGGAAAAAAAAAGAGCATGAAATATTGTCTTCAGCCAGAAGCTAATGGCAGATGGATAGCCCAGAGAGGGAGGAGAAGCACTCCTGTGAGTGGTGAAGCCAACAGACAATCTATTATGTAAGTTCTCAAGAAATTCCTCTTAAAAAATAACCCAAACCAGGCTGCATTCACTTCTTGCTCACACTAGTGCTATGAGTTCAATCTAAGTTAAATTACATTTAAATTGAAGTAAATACACCTTTTCAGTGAACTGATTCTTGCTCCTGCTAAAATCATCTGACTTAACAGCTGCGGGAATTGTTGGGCAGTGCTCAGATTTGTACTTGATGGATGGAAAAATAATAAAATTATGATAATGATGAACAAATCTTCTAAATCCAGCATTTTCTTACCTTTCAATTAATCCATTTTACTTTTCAAAATGGTTCTCATAGTACTATTTAGTAACCCAATTCTTGTATCTGTGAAGGAACTGCAGCGTGCACATACCAGCCCTTCAATTACCTCCAGGGATGGCTGTTTAATCTTAGTAAGTCCATAGTTATCATTTTGACTTTCATGAAGGTTTATAGTAGTACAATACTGAGCACCGTGGATGAAGTAATGGGACAAGCAGGTTATCAGGCTCTTGAGGTGTGCTAAAATATTTGGAAACAATTGCCACATCTGTGAGATAAATTTGTGATACAGTCGCGCTCGTGAATACTTAGAATCCTTTCCTAGGTCTTATTCCAAGATTTTACCAAATTTTACCACAAATTTCTTTCCTTCTTGTTATTTAGGCAGCTATTAAATTATTCAGTTAAATAAAATATATTCAACAGGACATTACATGCTTATTCTTTATTCCTTGTGCCTCAAACATTGTGTCACCTGGATATCATACCTTTTGGATAATAAATTCTGATATGTTTTCCCTATAATAAAGGCAAATAAGAAGCATAGTTAATAAAATAATGTAAAGTCAATAGCTTATAGGTAAGAATGCTGTATGTTTAAAACTGGCTTAACTTTAATATTGCTACACTGTAGGTCATAGAATGAATTTTTCTGTCCTAAGCCAAAGTTGTGCAAGAAATTCTATTATATTCCACTCTCCCTTAGAATAAAGTTCAACCATAAGACTTTAATCTCCTCACTTCCTGCACTGCTGTAGACTTTTCTGAAAGTGGCTTGCACTGTATTCCCAGAAGAGTTCTTTCTGAGGCATGACCTACTGGAACACTGCATATATTTGTTTGGAACATCTTCCAGTAGAACTACACTATTTTTTTTTTAACTTTCACTTATTTCTTCCCCTTGATTTTGCAAACTGATTTGTCTCTGTGGAAAGGTAGAGGGAAGATGCATGTAACAGACCTGCAACAGTGTTTCCTTTGAAGCTGTGAAAAATGGATAGTTTTCTTCCTTGAGATCATTAATAGATATATATATGTCAGAAGGGAAATATACACAACTCCATTTGTTTCTTATGCTGTGCATTCTCTATCAATAATGCCACTTGTTAATGAAATTACCTTTTTACTTCCTGCATGAGGTGAACATAGGGTTTTTTTGTTATGAGATACATCACAGGCTCCCACCAGTGCTATGGTCTAAAGATAGAGCAGCAAACAGGTATAGTCCAAGAGAATTAAGAATTAAAATCTAAAGAAGAATAGATGAGGAAAATCAAGGATAGAAGAAGATACTGCTATGGATGACACAACTAACACAGACTAGTCCTTAACATCCCTAGTAATTTCTCTGATGTCTCAGACACAATTGGGTATTCCATTAGAGGCAGCAGCAATGAGACTTTCCTTGAAGCCACTTCTGCCTTTGTGAAATTGGAGCCTACTCTGTCAGATGTGTTGGAAATTGGCCAAGGAAATTCCTGACGTGTCAGCCAAAGTGAATATGGCTGCGTAAGTTTCATTTTCTTACGAAACCCACTTAGAGATAAATAGCTTACCTATTGTCTCCCAGCAAGCAAACAGCAGCCCTGAGAGGTTTTGCTGGTGTCTTCTGCTGCCAAACTCCACGCCTCCTCCTCCAGAGTCCTGTGGTACAAGATTACAAATTCATAAGCTGGTAGTTCCTTTTCAAGTACTACTGCTGCTGCTGGCTTTCTTTAGATTATTAATTTTATTATTTAATTTTAATAAAAAGGTCCAGTAACCTCATTATTTCTCCCCAAGCTGCTTTCTGAATTTGATGTCACTTGCAATTTACCGAGAAACTTTTTTATTCTTGTTTGTCTGCCATTAATTAACTTAATTGATTCTGTCTTCTTCCTCCAGCTTTCATCCACTTTCATCTCACTCTATTTAATATCACTTTGAAGGAACTAAGATGATAGAACATTATTAGTGGGAATGGTCAAAAAAACATGGGAAAAGATCATCCTGTAAGCAACAGAATATGGAATATGTTGCATCTATGTTTGCTAGCTGACCTGTCAGGATACTGATATGCTAATTATCTGATTGTGGCATGATTTGGTGAGATTTTGAGCACTCTTAAGTAACATCTGCTACCATCGTTCTATGGAGCAGAACTGAACCCAAAATGTCCCATGTAATGTGTTATACAGAATCCCAAAATGTGAAGCATGTTCTCCATGGCTATTTTTGTTGTAGGTATTCTCACCTGCACAGTATAGCTATAAAAATGTCATAAAATCAAAATCTTTCAAACCATTTAATGACAGTATTTTTAAGCCTAGACCTCAATGAGATTCACAGCTTGCAGGTGAGACAATAGAGGATCACTAAGAACCTGGAGTCTTCGGTGGTTTCACTGGGACTCTATCTGAATGCAATTACAAATCCAGTCCTTAAAATCAACCTAACATAACAAGCCTTTCGTGCATATCCCCTGTTGTTATTTAACATCTGCAGTCTTTTTCCAGAAAGCAGAGGGGGATAAATGGATCATACAGAAAGTAAACTCTTACAACAGATAAGAAGAAATGATAATAAGTTGCAAGGAAGTAATTATTATCACCAGAGAACTCTGACCCTTCAAAATATTTGCTAACTCTTTAAGGATGTCCTCATACATAACAGACAAAAGGTGCTTCCTTCAGAGACTCTGAGAACATGGTATCCCCAGCTTGCAAACATTTGCATCAAAGTTATTAGTTCTGATTCTTTGTGACATAGAGCCTAATTATACCTGAATATCTTCTCATATTATGAGAAGATACTGACACCATGTCAAACCACTAATTCATTCTGATTACATCTGGTTATTTTTTCAGGTTACCCTGTTGGTTCTTTGCCCTCTTCTTTTGTTTGATGCTTATACACAGCATACTTGAGCATCTTTTCTTTTATTGCTTATGATAGTCTGCTCATCTGGGACCCATGAAGTTATGTCAATAACAACAGTAGAAAATTGTGCTCCAGAGGACAATTTATCATCAACACTTATGACTTATTTCAGATGCTACTTCTAGCTTACTGCACTGTAAAAAGGAAGCTTTCATTAGTTAATTAATATTTGTGCAGAATTTACAGGACAGAAAAGGACCATAAAGTTGCTGTGTTGTAAGAGATCTGTGACCACTCAATAAATCTTGATTGCCTTTTGATCATCCTGTGGCATCCTGGAGGAAGCAGGAAGAAGCCCCAGATGCCTCGGCTAAAGGGAAAATTCCAGTAGCCATTAACAAGAAGAAGTCTATGGTAGGTTGGTGAGATACAGCATTTCTGTCTTACTGACTATTCTGTCAACTTCACAGGAATACTCCTGGCGTCATGCCAGTTCGTGAGCCCTTTTCTGCTGGTATTGTGCTGGTAATCTTTACCAGCAGTAGTGTTGGATGTCACTACTGGGAGCTGTGTAACAGCAGGTACTACTTCTAATAGAGCCAGCATCTCCCTAGGTTATAGGCAGACATCACTTCAGGTTCCTCAGGTGGTACAGTTACTTGAGTTGGTGCTTGGGTTTAGAAAAAAAGTCCTAGAGGCTGAAGGACTAGCTTCAAGATTTAGAGAATCTGAGTTGTACTCTTCAGACTGCTGTGTGACTTTGGACAGGACACTATTCTTGTCTGCACCTCCGGTTCCTGTCTGCAAAGAGGGTTTGAGGCTTAGGGGTATTACTTCTGCTTGTGAAAAGCATGGAAGTCATGTTCAGAACAGAGAGTGGCAGATAAACATCTGAAACACATGTTGCTTCCCAGGAATCTTTAGTGATACCCAGGTTACCTCACTACAGATGTAGATACTGGCTTTGCTCCAGCTCAGCTGTAGAGCACATCTTCTCCACATCTTTCCCTCACAAATACTTGGAGAGGTGTCTTACTAAGAGGCAATCAAGTCAGCATGAGGCAGGGTGTGTCCAGAATCAAGAGGGTGTGAAATAGTAATCTGGGGTTCAAAGTGTAAGGAGCTTTGTCAGGACTAGGTTGAGCATCCAAAGCAGATGGATAGAGGGTCCATGTACTGCTGATGAGTGGTGCAGGCAGGGCAATCCCTAGCTCCTGACAGCCTCTTAGGAGATCTGAAAATTCACTGTTCCATCAATGTGCATGAGACAGGGAGGAAGCTCTTGTTTATTCTCTTCTAATTATTCAGGTTGCTGCAGCACTTGCTGATTTGATGCACTGTAACATCAATGAGAGTCAATACAAATAGTGGGATTATTGCTGGGGAAAGAGGAGTTAGCACTCAGCAAAAGTGATGGCTGTATCTGAAGAAGATACTGCAGAGAGAATCCTCATCCTTCCAGGAATTAGCTTTCCAAGACAGACCTTTTTTCAGACTACCTCAATGGTAAGACCTCTTGCAAAATGGCTTACTGCTTCTTTGTGAAACATCTACTAAAATGGAGCTTTTCAGGTTTTACCCAAAGTTTCTGTGTTTTCCTATAATCCAGTCAGAAAGAAATAAATTTTTCCATTTTTCATTTGCTACCAGCTGTAAAAAAGATACATAGTTTTCCTGTGCTCCGACATCTGGAATGCCCTTTTGTCCCCCATACAGTTCGCTTCACACACATCCTTTCTGCAGCCCCTTGGTGCTGTTCTGCTGTCTGATCTTTTGCAAGCAGCAAGCAGCTAGGGATTAAACTCAAGCCTGACACTGTGCTGAGTGAATCGATTAGCAGATAACACCAGCTGCCTTCAGTAACTGATGTACATGAAATTTGTCATGTGCTAACTCCAAAGGATCTGAGTGACAGTAATGAGTTTTGTTGCTAAACCTTCTCAAAGCCTGACGTTTGCTTTGCAAACACAGTAATTGGAGAATTACATATTGAACACTAATAGTGAGGAGAGGGGGCTGCAGAAATTGTCAAGGTTCTTGGGGTTACTTCTTTTTCTAAGAAACAGTGGGGTTTTTATCCCTGTCAATTGAAAGAAAAATCAAATCCTGGCTATGACTCAACAGTAGACTGAATAAATTAAGAATAAATGGCATCCTTATCACTGAATTGCAGTGACTGTGAAAGACTGCAGAAACATGCTAGGAGTACTACATAGTTCTCACATGATAGTGTTCTCTTTTTGAGTACTCTGGGAAGCAAAAATGCCTTTGTTTACAGCAACGTCAGGTTAACAAAGCTTTTAAGTGTATTTGCATACTATAAGAACTATTTAGGAGACCAATTCCCTAAGACACACAAATGCATCTATAAATAAGTATAGATATGTAAAATAAATATTTTAAATAAGTACAGTATCGGTACAATTGTGGAGGACTTGTACTGAAGCATATTTTTAAGCAGATGAAAGGAAGTCCTTCCATTTCAGAGCATACAGTTATTCTAGAAAAGTGACTGTCATAAGAACATATCTGAGACACACTGTGCCTTGGAGGTTTTCTTTAAACAAACAAAGAACGAGCTAAATAATTATAGGACAAAGGAGCTTTTGTAAATTACCAGAAAACTATGTTAGAGCAGTAATTTAATAGAGCTCCAGAGCTCAGTCTGATTAGTTTTCTTCATTATACAGCTAGATAGGTACTGCTGTTTTTTTCTGTTTGTTTCAGAAGGATTTCAAAGTCAGTCCATCAAAGACAGGATTTGGAATTAAATCTGATTCTGAAATAAAAACCTGAGATGAACAGTTTCTAAGTGAAAACAACTCATAATCACAGGTTTGCTTTTTTTTTTCCTTATTTGACTGAACTGACATGAAATGACATTGAAATTAATGCTAAGCACAGTCTTCATGGCCTTGTTTGCAGAGAATGAGAATGCTCCCTGAGGAACACAAGACAACCCTAAACCATTCCCCCTCTTTCTTACCCAGGCAGTATTTCCTCAGAATCATTAGATTTACAATTACAGCCTCTCTGTTATAGCTTTTCTGGGTAAGGATGGACAAATTCTTAGCATCTGTGACTATACACCTTTTATTTCCCGCATCATTAACGAACTCAGTCTCTTTCAGCCTCAGTTCATCCCTCTACAAGAGCTGGCCAGAGCTGCAGACAGCATCCCACATGAGATTCTCCATGCTGTGTGTATTGATGCTAACATCTCCCTCTCTTTACTGAAATTGCATCCATAGACGCACATCCAGAGAGTACATTGGCCTTCTTATCACATTTTTGCATCACACAGCTGTCTGATGCTCTGCTTCCATCCTATCCTTGTCCAGTGCTGTTTGAGACCTCTTGCATCTACTCCAAACATCTCCTTAAAGTGACCTGGATTTATAATACTCTGAACATATCAAGTGCTTAGCAGGCTATAGGAAGAGCAACACCAAACAGCTCTGCAGCGTGGGTACAGCAGACAAAACAGGCAGTAAGGATGAGAAGATACAGACAGTTCTGCCAGTCAGTTCTGCATATGAATATGTGAGGCAGTTAGAGATTGCTGTGGTGGGAGTGTGCAATAGGAAAGAGCTGATACCACGTAGTCAGAACTAGTGCCTACAGCTGCTTGGTGTTAGCTGTGCAAGTGATCAGAGCTGAAAATGTTTTGAGGACATAAGCTGGAAATTAAGTGGGCACCTCCTTTCTTCCAACTCTCTGCTCAAATCTGGGATCTTATCCTTTTACAAGAGGATTCACATTCCTTGGCTTCTGTCTCTGACTACACAATGTGTGAGTCTTGGTGGTAGTGGTAGGGGAGTTACTGGGAAGGTGCCCTACCCTGCTGCTCGGCTGCTTGTTTTTATTCCTTTCCAGTTTCTTAGCTGCTGCTTTTTTTCTTAAAGCAAAACCAGTCTTCTTCCATATCTCTGGGTTATGCTTTTTCAATGACCACCAGTGAGTTGTGGGGCCTCTGTCCTCAGCCTGTGCCCGTATTTTCCAGACTGTTGCTGTTATCCCCTGCTTAAACTGTGCATCATAAAGAGAAACACCCAGGACCAAACTCTGGGACACATAATTAGTTTCTAAAAGAAATTAGCAACCAGACAAACAGTTCAGGTCTAGGGCCTCGCACGGTGAGTATCTGGCACAGTTTGCATAAGATGGGTGGCCTGTTACTAGCACTGACAATCCCATTTTTACTGGGCCACTGGGTACAAAAAAGCTTACATAGTTACACTGTATTAGTGTGTTTGGGTTTAAGCCAAGGTAATATTAAAATCTGTGTAGCGTAGTTCTCATTTCACTAGTGCAACAGGCCTCTGCTTTGGCTATGCTTCTGTGTAACTTTGGGTAAATCACTTTGTCCCTGAGTCTCAAAGAATCACAGAATGTTCGGGGTTGGAAGTCACCTTGAAAGATCACCTAGTCCAACCCCCCTTGCCAGAGCAGCATCACCTAGATTACGTCACACAGGAACATGTCCAGATGGGTTTTGAATGTCTCCAGAGGAGACTCCACAACCTCCCTGAGGAAAAGTCCTTTGTTATTGCCGTGCTTTTGTTGAATCCCAGCCCTGAATTAGGTTCTCTGTAGGAGATGTCAAGACAACTTGATACCTTGATGCCTAGGCAATAGACCAAAAAAAAAGCCAGGAACTAGGAATGAAATGCAGATGTTATCTTTTATCTGTGCTTAGAATCCTAATTTATTAATGTGGCCCTGGGGAGTTTTGACTATTTTTCCTGTTCCTGAATGCACAAGAGAGAAAGGAAGAGAGATATCCAATAGCCTACACTTGCACATACCAGTGTATGGTTGTTATGAGCTGAAATCATTGCCCGGTCTGATTCAGTGCAGTGGTCTGATTCCCTCTTGTGTGACTGGCAGATTTGTGCCTGCTAGGGAACATTTCTCTCATCGACTCAAAGAGCTGCTTACTGATATTGGTTGTATCAGTCTGAATCCCAGTCTCCATATTAGAGGTGGGTGCCCTTGCCACTCATTCATGAGGCAAATTGTTTGACCTTTCTTTGAATATAGTTTGAGTGCTTGCATATTTCTCTATATGCGAAAGCATGGTCAATGAATACTCCAGAAAAACTGGTTATTCTGAAGATCTTGCTCTCAAGGAAGAAAGTGCATGAGAAAAGGTCATTCAGCTGCTTATTTGGGGGTCAATTCTATGCTCTGTGGAGGGTTTTCTATGTACTCAACTAGAAAAATATGGGTATTTAGGCAAAAATTTTGAGGTTATTGTTGGGATCCAAAAGATGAACTAAGTATCTGAAGGGCAAATAGGTGCCTAACTACCACTTCATCCTGGCTTTCATCTTTGTATTGTCCATAAAGTGTCAGTACCGCTGTCAGCTTTGAGGGCTTTTAGTATTCCTCTGACCTCAGACAGGATAGTTCATTTCACCCCTCTTTTTCATTAGGTCAAATTCTTCCCAGGATAGAAAAGAAACAGCTGTCAGAAGCAAGGCAGAATACATGCTGGAGGATGGAAATGTTCTCAAGAAAAAGACCATAATTTGGTCGTTGTGAGATAAAGTAATTAGAGACATCCATCTTCCTTGTTTTGCAGCCTATAGGCTTAAAGTGGCATCTAAGAAGGGACTTTTAGTGCCTGGCTGCAGAAGGAGAATTACCAAGTCTGTGTTAAGGGATGAAGTTCTCTGTGTAGGGGATCAGGAGAATTAAGCAGGTAAGTGCCTGGGTTTCAGGGTAAGCAGCACATTTTGTGGCAGTGCCTGCAGAAAACTAATGGGCAACAACTTCAAGAGGAACATTTGTAAAACTCTGTATCTCCTCACAGGTATGGGCACATAAGTGTATCCACAGTTAAGTGTCAGTATAAGGGTAGAATTCACAACATACCATTTCCTCCAATGTCTCTCACTCTTTTCCTTTGAGTTCTGATCAATGGTTTGCCCTTTCTTAGAAAGCATATACAACTCAGGCGCAGCTTCATCTCATTATGGGTAAAATACCCAGGGAGCATGAGACCTGTATTCTTCCTCCTTCTGAGATCAAAAGGCTTGAAACTATTTTACATTTCCCATACCTTCACTGCCATGTTAAAAAAAAAAAAGTTGGAATAATTGCAAGGCAACACTAGACTAGAAGGACGTATAGGGTCTCCTGTGGCACCCTGTGGTAAAAAACCACATTTCACGTGAGCAGAGTGGACCAGAGTTGCTGCCTACAGCCAAGCTCTGATCCCCCTTATGTTGGAGCTGATGGTACCACAACATCCAACTTTCCAAGGATACCTTAGGAAGTAACATTGGATCAAGGATAAAAACTCATTCTTTTGAGCTTAAAATATTTTGTTTAAAAATTCACAGCCAGAAATACTAAAATAAGCCTCTGAGAAACAGATTTTGAGGCTCGCTATTGTATGTAGCAAACTGTTACACTGTTTCACTCCAATGTTCTAATGACCTTTTTCATGGCTGAGGTTTAAATCTGCAGCTTTAATTCCATTTCTAACCTGCAGCTTTATAGAATAAGACTGTTGAAATAGGTGTCTACCTGATCCTTCTTCTTCTTCATGTTTTTGTTTTGTGGGGTTCTCTCTTTTCTCTTTTCTTCTTTTCTTTTCTTTTCTTTTCTTTTCTTTTCTTTTCTTTTCTTTTCTTTTCTTTTCTTTTTTTCTTTTCTTTTCTCTTTTCTTTTTTCTTTTCTTTTCATTTTCCTTTCCTTTCCTTTTCTTCTTTTCTTTTCTCTTTTCTTTTCTTTTCTTTTCTTTTCTTTTCTTTTCTTTTCTCTTCTTTTCTCTTCTTTTCTTTTTTCTTTTTTTTCCTTTCTTTTCCTTTTCCTTTTCCTTTTCCTTTCCTTTCCTTTTCCCCTTTCCTTTCCTTTCCTTTCCTTTCCTTTCCTTTCCTTTCCTTTCCTTTCCTTTCCTTTCCTTTCCTTT
>JANHFX010019589.1:0-47624 GCA_027560015.1 Chloroceryle amazona
ACTTGATGGCACTCGGGATAATCTGCTCCACAACCTTGCCAGGCACCGAGGTCAGGCTGACAGGCCTGTAGTTTCCTAGATCCTCCTTTCAGCCCTTCTTGGGGATGGGCGTCACATTGGCCAACCTCTAGTCATCTGGGTCCTCCCCAGTTAGCCAGGACCGATGATAAATGATGGAGAGCTGCCTGGCCAGCTCTTGTGCCAGCTCCCTAAGCACCCTGGGATGAATCCTATCTGGACCCATAGACTTGTTAGGGTCTAAGTGGCGCAGCAGGTCCCTACCTACTTCCTCCTGGATTTCAGGAGGGATGTTCTGCTCCCCATCCCCACCTAGCAACTCGGGAGCCCAGTTGCCCTGACAATAGTCAGTCTTTTTGTTAAAGACTGAGGCAAAGAAGGTGTTGAGCACCTCAGCCTTTTCCTTGTCTTTCGTTACTGTGTTCCCCTCTTCGTCCAGTAAGAAATGGAGATTTTCCCTGGCCCTCCTTTTGTTATCAAAGTATTTATAAAAACACTTTTTATTATCCTTGACAGAATTGGCCAGCTTAAGTTCCAGCTGAGCTTTTGCATCTCTAATTCTCTTTCTACATGACCTTGTAATGTCCTTAAACCCTTCCTGGTTGACCTGCCCCTCTTTCCAGAGTTGATACGCTTTTTTTTTTTTTTGAGTTCCTGCAAAAGCTCCCTGCTCAACCAGGCCGGTCTTCTACCTGGCCAGCTCATTTTTCAGCACGTAGGGACAGCCCACTCTGGAGCCTTCATAATTTCATCCTTAAAGTAAGCCCAGCCTTCCTGGGCCCCTTTGCTTTTGAGGTCTGCTTCCCAAGGGACTCCCCAAACCAGCATCCTGAGTAGACCAAAGTCAGCCCTCTGGAAGTCCAAGGTAGAGGTTTTGCTGACAGCCCTCCTGACTTCACCACATAGTGAAAAACGGTAGCGCTTCAGTACAGGGTTTGCCGGCGCCACTGTCTCACTATTCACGGTCTGAGCCAACTAACCTTGTCAGGATGAATGCTGTCAGAGCATCTCTGTGCACATAGCCATCCTACCCCAGCAGCAGCATTAGCTGTGCACAGTGTTACAAGTTGAGAAGTTTAATGCTGACATATTTTCAGGCTTGTTCTTGTACCAGTTGTTTTTTTTTACAGAGAAGCTTAAGTATAAAGGGTTGGTTAGATTGAGAATAGCATTGGGGTAAACAAACATTTACTGATTTCAGAATAAATTTGTATAATGGTTCTATACAACTGGTCTGCAATTCAGACTTGTTTGTTTAAGAATTTTTTTTAAATTTACTTTCTGTTAGGTTATATTGTTCAGTTCTCGCCTGAAGTTAAATTGTATTGATTATGACTTTGCCAGCTAATATTGTAACCTTTTTGCTGATTTGTTTACTGGCTAATATAATTGAAGCATTTCTAGACTAGTATTAGTCTTCAGTGATTGAAAGATAGCAGAAAAGGAAACTCCCAGTAAAATACAGATTTTTACCCTGTCAGCACTTAATGTTACTTTAATGTTTCTTGTATGCATTTAGTCAATTAGGACCTGTAAGCACATCCTTCATGAACAGTTGCGCACTTGGTCTCTTCCCTTGTTACTTTTATTTTTGTATGATTTATTTTTAACAAGAGAACAATTGTGGGAGTGGCAGAGAGAAGAATTATCTTTCACATTACAGCATGCAAGAACAGCTTAAGACATGGAAAATTACTATCATAAAATCATTAAAACGGGCCAACAGTCTGATAGATTGAAGCTGTAATGAGGGGACTGTTACTGTTTTATTTGAAAGGTATCAGATTTGAAGTCAATGTCATCTCCCTAAATTAACAGCCCCTCTAATTAAGGGAGAAGTGTTGAATTGTAATTTCTTAGTGGCATAAAGTCAGAGAGTGTTTTATGGATGTGTGGAAGATTGTTGCATGAGAAAGAGATGATACGAATGGGTGGTGAGGAGCTGTTAGGGAACAGCAGTGGATTGCGAGCTTATGAAAAGCAAAGGTTCATCAACTTAGAGGCTGTCTGGATTCATTACTGTTAAATTATGATAAGCATAGTTAGGTCACGCATAATACATTTTCCTTTTTAAAAATAAATGAAATTAAATATGTACTGTTGAGTCATATTAATGAATTGTGAATGATTTGTTTATTCAGTTTTGCAGAGCTACAAACAAGATGGATACACATACACAAAGGCAAAACTATCCTAATACACAGTGATTGATAGAAAACACCATTTTAATTCTGACTTGCAAATGGAAGATACCTTATGTGTCAGATAACAGATCCTATTTTCTTTTTAAATGGTTGTGCACATAACTGATTCCAACTTTTTGACAGAGGAATTGTCGGCTTGCTTTGTCACAGACGTGTGCCTGTTACAGTATAGAAAATTTAGTGCTTTGAAATAGTGAAGTAACAGTCTTTTTTTTTTTTTTCTGTAAATTCTTATTCAATAAAACTCTGCAAAGACTCTTGGAAATCAGTTAACATGTAATGCAGTCTTGTTTATTTTAATGTAACCTACAGAATTACATGAGTAATATCCTCTTAAAGTAAGTGGAGTGGTTGAAATACATACAGAAAAATTCAGAAAAATTGCTAGAACCTTCACATAAATGATAAGAACAAACTTTGCATGCAAAGTATGAAACAGTATTTGCAACAGAATCTGGCAAAGCATTCCCACTTCCAAATCTGTGATTTTTATTTTCTTTTTGATTTTTTTTTTTTTCAGAGAGAATTTTGTGTAGTTGGGAACAGATATCTTAATTATACATACTAGGGAGTTAGCCATATGAAGAATTTCCGTTGTAAAGCACAATTTTTCACTTAGGTGTAGTGTAGACTGTCTCGCATAATCTGTGAATTCAGATAGGCTACATCTGTATGGCTGGTGATAGCTCCATGCTTACATACGCAGCTGAACCTAAACACACTGGTGACCTAAGCTACCTGTGTGAGGTCTGGTGCTGTAGTTGCAGCCTGCAGTGAGCCGGCAGAGACCCTGGATGCCTGGTGGGCAATGCTCAAGTACTGCTGCAGAGCACACCTTGCTCTGTGTACAGCATAGACACGATGTCTCTGCAAGCCAGTTACAATTACTCAGGTATTTCTGCAGTGTAGCATTTGATCAGGGACACTGCCAGCTGAAAAGCAGACTTTCCTTTTTTGATGTACAGTGCTTGCCATGCCCTGTTTCTTTCCAATAACAAACTTATAAAAACACCTCTGCAGGTTAATTAAGAGTCATGCTGACTGCCTCTCTGCATACAGGTCAATTTATTCCCAATCAGATGCTTTGAGCAAAGAAGTTCTGCCTTTAAATTGTCAAGAATCCCATTCTTTGTATAATTTCCTGTTACTCCAAAATCCAGTCTTCTATTATGGCAATCATTTTGATAACTTGAAACCACTCAGCTACAGTACTGGTGAAAGCTTGTACTCGGGAATGTTCCTGGTCTTGCATGGTGAAACAACTCGTTAGCCTTTTATGCCCTTTAATTTTTCTTATTTTTTTGTAGTAAAAAGGCTTGAGTCTGTAGCAGACACATTGTGAAATATGATGAACCAGGAAGTTGCTACACAGTTTTCTGGTTCTTTTAACAGTCAGACTGTATTTCACATCACAGTTTACATTACAGGTAATGTTAAATAGCACATGATAGCATTCTCTGGATGAAATCCTGGCTCTTCTTTAGTCAGTGACAGAATTCACATTGATTTAAAATCCTACTAATTTTCTGATTCATAACCAATATACTTTGAAAAATAGTATCCTGAAAGAAACTGTAGCCTGCAAAAACCAGGAATGCAATTTGTTACTGTACGAGTCTTGTGGAGTCTAGGCAAAAGGACTTCTTGCACGGGATAGTTTTAGGATAGTAAAAGCTCAGAGAACACTTTTTAAAAGATGGTTGTAGTGGTTGTAGTTCTACAGCTCAGCTGTGCTTTTACAGCTCTCATGCTGCAGTTTATTAAAACAGTAACAAATACTAATTCACTGGCTTCTTACTGTATTCTTAATGTATGGTAATTTTAAAAGATTGGAGGCATCTTTGGTTGACTTTTATTAAAGAATTCTGATGTAACTTCATTTGTGATCCTTTTAAACCACAGAGTAACTGTATTGCAAATTATTTCATGTGTTTTCTCTGAGCTCATTCCATACAGCTTTGTAATCAAGTCTGTAAGGGCCAAATGGAGGCCAGATGAAATCACTTACATTCCACCTGCCTGCACTGAAGCAGACTTTGGACTATATATAATATGTGGGAGTAAGTGATAAGATCACAGTGAATAGTCCCCTCTGTTCAGTAATGATCCCAGGAAATTCTGAGAATGCCTAAAGAAAAAACATTCTGCTTTTGGAAGGAGTTTATTTGTAGCTTTAGGAGATTCAGATTGCAAGGAGATTCTACAGTGACTATGTAGACTACTGCCTGTATTTTATAAGTAAGGTAAAACCAGAAAATGTTATTGTCAAGATATTTAAAATTTAAGTGGAGAATTTAGCTTATCAAAATGGTAGCAAATTTCTTTTGTGACATATACATGTATATATAAATACACATATATAGAAATTATTTTTAAAAAAGTTAAAAAGCATACATGTGAAAAAGATAAGGTTTTGCATTTGTCCTTTAGGTAATTTGCACTTTTAGGCTTTTGTCACTCTTGGTTTTGCTTATTGTTTGCTTTTCTGGAGCTCTGCAAAAAAATCTTGAATCTTACTCCATACCAGAGCTTCCCTGAATGCTCCTTTATTTCTAGATCTTGGTCTTACTCATTTTTTTCATAACACAGACTGACTGATGATTTTGTTCTTGTCTTTGCAAATAATTATTTTTTAGCCTTACTATTTTTCCATGCTAAACCTCATTTAAGTGAGTACAATCACAGGCTTAAATATATGCAAGATCAAGGCCTTTCTGTATTGGAGTGCAACTTTGTACAGCTTCCAAGTAGTCTTTCTAGAAGTCCAAAGTGAAATTATTGATTAATGCTTTATGTTGTCTTTTCAGTGTGTTCTCATAATTTCAATACAGGATACTTCAGTGTGATCTTTTGTTTAATAAGCTTAGTTAGAAGTACTTGACAGTCTGCTCCTTTTTTTTAAAATGTTTTTAAAATGATGTTGGGTAATCATACATGCCAATCACAGTAGTTTTTTTAAGATGTTTCCTTCTATATAAAACTTAATGGAAAAGAGTAGTAAACAGCAATGTTATGTGAAGCTTTTAGTGGCATTTTACTGGTAATCATTACATAATGAAACAGGGTTAGCATAAAGTTTGAGTAAGATTTAATTAATACATTGTAATTGATTAGAGCATTTGGGTGATCAATGACTATTTGTCATTTTAATAGTGAACTTAGAATTAAAGTCTTTGCCAAAACTGTGTCACTAAATGAAATGCAGATTTCAACTGTTTATATCATATTGTCCAACCACTTGGATGAAGGTATGTTTGGCTCTCTGCAAGTTTGCATATTTCCTTTATAAATTACACTCTTTTGTTTCTTTAGTATTATGATATGTTCATATCTGTAAGTACATCAAACTGCAAATGTAATCATAGTTTAGTTTTTATTGTTGATACTGGAAATGTTTAACTTTATAATCTTAAGAATGGAATTTTTTTTTCTCCTGTCGCACGTTAAATGTCTGTGTATGTTTTTATTCAGCTCCAAACAGGATCATTTGATCACAGTGAGATTATGTATAATTGGACATGTTCATGAACTCTTACTTGCATAAGAGTCTTCCAGTGCTGGAAGATTCCTATTCCATTCAAATGACATGAAAATAGTCAAAGCTCATTTATCATGTATGAGTTCAAGAGTAATGCTTTTTCAAAATGGGAAACAGAGCAGAAAGTGTAGTGAAATCCATGAGTATTGTGTTGTTACAGATGCATCTTGTACTAGCTGACTTAAAATGAAAATAAAAATAGGACCCCACGTTATGTGCCCGTTATCTGCACATATCTGCAAATACTCCTGGGACTGATGACCCATCCATCAGGCATTGGACCAGAAACAAACTTGAGTTGACTTCAGCTGAAGAAATGCTGTTGTGAATAAAACACTGCCACAGTGGTTTCCAGTCCCTCAGAACCTCATTAATATGAATACATCTAGAAATGTCAATATCCAGACTCTCCAGGAGTCTAGAATAGACAACTTTGTTGGAATCTTCTGGTATTTTGTTTAAAAATCAACTTTTATTGCATTAGGAAGCTCTTGTCTTCTTTTAGTGGTAGTTATCAGTTGAATTGCTCTCTTCAAAAGCTCTGCTGATTGAGACTTGGCAAAATTGTAAGGTGTGTGAGGGTTTTTCCCTGTCCCCACCCAATGCAAAAGAATTGGAAAGAAACTTTGTCACAGTTCATTTTTGGTGTGAAGTTTTTTCAGGAGCCCTTGTGCTGTTTTGCCAGAGGTTACCTGTAGCACGCTTGTTCATTCATGGGGATGGCAGTGGTGTAAACAGGCATGATGTGGACTTCTGGAAAAGAGAGGTCCTGCTGCAGAGTACAGGGAATAACATTTGAGGTCCATTTCTGTCACCTCCATGGACCAACTGTCCAGGCTGAGTTAGTGACTGCTTGTAAATAAAGTATAATTCTCATATGCTTCATCTTGCTGTTCCTGGTCAAAATAATTGTTGTTCTGCTATTTCTGGCTGAAATGCTAACAAATGTGTAATTACTGCAGATTCAATTTCAAGGCTGAGTATATATTACACAGTTGAAATCAGTGGCCCTGTTACTTTATGTATGCTAAATTTATGTCCAGGTGATATACTGGATTAAGCCATAGTTCACATAGCATGTAGAATTGAATTTGTTCAGTTGAAGCAAAGAATTAGAGAAAGGAAAAAATAAGGTGTTTGATAGGCTTCATTATTAGATGGTATAATAAAAACTTAGAGAAGAATATCATTGCTGTAAAGGATGTAGCAAACAGTTTAAAATCTAAAATCTTGGTTTAGAGAATGGTTCTGTACCTTTGTGAGCATTTACTAAATAAACTTAAATTACTTGAAACTTTCTGTATTACAGCTTACTAGCAGGTAACTCCATGGCATGATACACTAGAGAGCTAACTGTAGCTGGCTTGTTGTGGCACACATGTCATTTGCCCTGGGAAGCTAGGTCTTGTATGAACTACTTATTACAGAAGGTACCTCATTCACTTGTCATTAAACTAGCCATGAGGAAGTCAGCATATGGCCTTACTGTGAAGCATTAGTTAGGTGCTACTGGGGATTAGAAATCAGGGTATGACTGCACTGAGGTGAGACTTTGACAACTAGTTCACTTTTCACACGTTTCAAGTTCAGAACAACTGAGTCCTTGTTGAACTAGTGGTTGTAGAGTTGCCATCCTGTACTGAAGAAATCTGCATAATTTGTGAAATGCATATGCTAACAAGAACAAGGACAGTATTCTGGTAAGAGTTTCTATTCAGACATTATAAATATTAACATAGTTTGTGGGGTTTGGTTTTTTTTTGGGTGGGGTTTTTCTGTTGTTTTCCTTAAAAAGAAAATTATTTCTGTCATTGAACTCCACAGCCATTATTGAGAAATTAATAAATAGCATTATGTAAATATGGAAATGGACCCAAAATTGAGGGTTTAGACACACACTTGTTGACATTTTTCTGGTAAAATATAACTCAAATATCACCTTTGTAAATCATACA
Organism: Chloroceryle amazona; assembly: GCA_027560015.1. NCBI lineage: Eukaryota > Metazoa > Chordata > Aves > Coraciiformes > Cerylidae > Chloroceryle > Chloroceryle amazona. The sequence goes on from JANHFX010019589.1 coordinate 7,716, forward strand.
TGTGAAATTAATATTTAATCACTTGAAGAAAAAACAAAAGCAAAGTGTGAATAGAAAAAAATGAAGGCAGTATTCCATTGGAAAAGTAAGTTACTCTGTCATTTATTTTTCACATAAGAAGGAATAGCATTTATTTTAATGCTTCTTCTATAGAAAGTCTACCTTTATTTCCTTAGCAAAATAATACTAAGTAGTGTGTGTGTGTATATATATATGTCATGATAGATTCTCCATTTCCATCACCATAAGCCAAGAATGGACACTTACAACTCTCAAATATACTTTATTATGCTCCAAGCAAATTACAATGAATGTCCCTGTATTTTTATTTTTTATTCAATTCAGCAGTAAAAGAAAGATACATAGAAGAAAGTGTTTTATTCTGAATCATGAAGAAAAAAAGAAATCAAAAATACAGAAATACTAAATGTAAAATATACTGCTTATTTTATTGAGATTATATTATTTTGCTGTGACTTTATTATGCCATTGCAACTTTATAATATGGTCAAACTGCACCCATCTAAAAAACTTCAGGAATTATTTTGTAGTTGCACTGGCACTAGTTTCTTTTGTTTTCAGGTTTAATCCTTACAAACACAAAGTAAAAGTTTTGGGAATCATCACTTGGTATTTCTGTTTAGTTTTTTTTCTTTGTCATCCTTCACAGAATTATGCTACTTAGAGCACCCAAATCATCAGCATGTATATATAAATTTTTATAACTGTTTTATTTTTACTGGTTGCAGGCTAGCTAGGGTTTAGCACTTAATTTTTATTCCATGTGTATATTTTCTACCTTTGAGCACATAATTTGGGTCCACTTGCAAGAAATCCCCACCTGTTTTGCTGCTTTACCACTTCTCTTTGCCTGGCACTCTTAAGAAGGATGCCCCTTGAATCCTGATCTATTTGGGAAGCATGGAAAAGGTCTAAGGACCTTGCTGCTGGCATCTTTTGAGTGTGGAGAAGGAAGTGCACAGTCCTGTTTTAATCTACCAATGCTGGCTTATCATTTTGACACAAGGATTTTGGTGTGGCTGCTATGCAGTGGCAGTTTTGTATCACTTCTGAGTCACTGGTGTAGGAATCAGTGATGCCTCTAGTAATGAACAATAGGTTTCATCAGGCTGAATGAGTCAGTAATTGCTGTGATCAAAGTATTTTCTTAGCTTTTTCTCTCTGTTCCTGTCACAGCCTGTCTTACAGAAAGTCCTTGTTTATTTTCTGTGACAACTGTGGGCATCTGTTTGACCGTTCTGCACATTTTTGTAAATTGGGGTATGGATATGTGTCCACATTTTTCTGAAAATGGCCTTGTGGTGTTGAAGATCCTCCTTATTTTTACCTTTTAAATGTTCTAATGTGAACAGAGAAAATAACATAAAATACTGAGTACAGTGCTGCAGGAAAGAGAAGTACTGTGTAATTATTATTTTAAGACCAGCTTGAGTTCCCATGAGCTCCTAAGTCTTAAGGCTACATAACAGACTTGTTGCTGGATACTTTGAGTAGTCATATAGATAGATTTAAAACTTGAGTCTTTGTGAAGATATGATGGATTTTGATGTCAAAAACATAAACACGGTCTTCCCCAGAATTCAAGATATTCTGTGGAATAGAGGGGTGCAACCTTGGGCACGCAGGATTAGTGTTGTGCCACTCTCTGCAGAAAGGAGCTGTAGGAGAAGGATATAAGCATCTCTAACTGCTGCAGGCGTATGCAATTTAAATTCCTTCAGTGAAGCAGAGATTATTTATTTTTTTTTTAACTGAATTTGCTCTGATAGTACTGGTAGCAAACAGCTTGGCAAGTGGCTTTGTTGGAATTCACAGTAACAACTATGTACATAGAGGTGCTTAACTATGTTCAGGTGGGAGGGCTGCATACAGGCAGATGCCCTGAAACTACAGTTAAAATTAGTGTGCCACAGCAAAGCTTTTTCTGTATTCAGGAAGAGCCATCTCTGTGCCCTTTAAAAGTAATTTACTTTACTCTAGTTGTTGAACCTCTGCTATAGTTTATTGGCATCAGTCGAAGTACCCCCGTCTAGAGTTTCACACCAGGGATATAATGGTGGACAGGTGATTGGTTGCAATACATCTGTACACCAGAACTTACAGAAAAATGTCAGTGTCAAGAAAGTAGCATGGCCTATGAATAGTTAAGAGTTTTTAGTTCTTTTTCCATATATTGCTTTATGTGTGGCACATTGCTGTATGCTGATTCTTGAAATCTCGTAGAATTGAATACTATCTTTCTTCCCCACATCTGTTTAGACATGATTTTTACTGCTCCTCTTGCAACCCTCTGTAGAAATCAATGTTACTGGCAGTTGTAAAGCAGCCTGAAATCACCACCTCTAAATCCTTTAAAACATTAATCCCTAGTTCCAGCATTTTATAAAATACCAACTGCTATTAGCATGCTGCAGTTAAAGCACACACAAAGTAGTGGTGAAGAGAAAGATGCATGTGTCTGGCCTGCATGAAATAGAAACATGAGAATGCAGGTCCATTCTGTATTGCCCTGAGTATAAAGCTTTTTTAGCAGTTCCCTCTCCCAACTGAATTTGCTTTTTCTCCTTATTCAGCTGTGATTTACTGTTCCCCGAGCTGTGCTCATGTATCTGTTTGCAGTCTGAACCTTAAACCTCATTGGTGAATTGAGTATAGGCCATAAGAAAAAAGAAAGAAAGAAAGAGGTAGGATTTGTTTGGGGGTTTTCCTCCTAAAATAATTTTACAGTTTCACAAACAGCTGCATGGACACAACCATGTGTGTAGGATAGCAGCAAACTGACAGTTTACTTAGTTATGCACAAAAGGTGTGGAAACCACTGGGAAATCGTAGCAGTCAGTTTAGATGGCACTTGGTGAAGCAGTCTCCCTAAAAAAAGTACCAGTGTTCCTTGTCTAATTCCTGTGTTCCCTGTATAATTCACGTGTATGTTTTGAAGGGCTTTCTGAGGAAGCTCACATCTGCAGGTATCTAAACATCAGTGGACAACCCCCATTTTCCCTACTTGCTTGCTGCAGGGTTTTTATGAATTTCTCTAAGAACATGGCTTCTACTAGGTGCCAAGTTTGGGCAGATTTAATCTACTTGATCTACCAGAAGTACTTTGTAGTCATAAAACCTATCTAGACCACTCTTCTTCGGGAAAAGAACACAGTACTGCTAGTCACTCTCCCTCGTTCCTGTATCAAGGAGCATTACTGGGATCTCTTTTCAGTGAATGAGGCTAGAAACAATTCCATTTTTGTGCCTTAGTTTCATATAAGCATGAACTTGCTGCTTCTCTAAACGTTCTCCAAAGAATCAGATTCCAAAATCTAGGAATGGTTGTTAGACAACCTGACAATTAAAGCTGTTTTTACGCTTGACAGTCTTACTGTATGTTGTCTAATATGGAAATCCATTCTATTCAGGACCAGGGCTTGTGGGTTTTTTTTCTTGTTTGCAGAAAAGATTAAAATAAAATTAATAGTTCTATCTGGAGTTGTTAGTTGTACAGCTTTGTTTTGAATCTGGATATGAAGTAGAGCCTTTGAAGTCCATTTATAGACTTCCTTATGGTAATAGTAATACTGGTTCTCTGCAGATCTTTTTAGATATCATTAGTGTTCATTAGTCCTTACCTCAAAGTATTACTTCTTTCCAGAGATCAACTGACCTCATAAAGAATTCCTTTATTTTTAAGAAGACTCAGAAAATACTATAAAGTTCTCATTTGTGCTTTTGTGAAAAATTTCATATAGTATTAGCATGTAGTGTGGACTGTAGAGCATGAAGAATGTGAGCGACCCCTCAATATGGGTGTTAAATCAGACTGAGTTTGTGTTTGCGTAGTGCTTGGCTGTTCTTGGCACTTGGCTGACAGCAGGCTGGCTGGGATTTTACATGCATTAGACATGGGCAATGTTTGCTTATCTAAGGTCAGGAAAAAAGTGTCAGGTTGTTTCAACCCCTTCTGCTAACATGGTATGGCTGTCATACTCATATCAAACTCAGATCTTCTGGATTGTTTCATAACTTCAGATGAAGGCAGGGTTTTATTCCTTCATTTTCAGAATTCCTATTTTAACCAGTTCCCTTAAAGATTAGTTTTTTCCTCTTGCCTCACAGCTCCATCTCCTGTTGGTGCACTTCGGTTATATTCAGTTTCTCTCTCCATCTTCAGTTTTCCCTTCAACTCACACATGGCACTAAAAGCTGTTTTCATGCACTCTTACTCTTTGGTACCTCCTTTGTCCTCCTTGGTCTTACCCAGATTCCTCTGCTGTTTCTCTCTTGCCCTTGATTTAAGTGTTGTGAGAACCACTGTGACACTTCCCTGACTGATAGTTTTAGGTGTTACTCAGATCTCTGGTTCACAGACTGATGACTTGTTGCAAGAAGGGATTGCATGTCAGATGCTTAACATCTGTTGTAAAAATCTTTTTAGCTATGCACACATCTGATTGTTTCTGCAAATTCTTATTGCGTCACATTCCTGTTACAGTTAACAAGTTTGCCTTGATAAATGCAGTCTTACCTCACTCATACCAATTTTAGATGATTCCTTCGTTTTTAGCCTGCTCCTTTGGTGGTGTCATTGTCCTGTTTGTTTCTTCCTCTCCAGGCTTCTTGTATATCAAAAAATCAACTGCCCTTTTGTACTTTCAGGGTTCTTCACCATGATTTCCAGTGGCTGTCACCTCTGCTCTGTTTTTCTCAGCAATAAGAAATGTATTGTCACTGCTGATCAGTCCAGGACCCAAAACTTCATTGTTCATTTTTTCCATTCTCAGCTCAAGACCTTTATGCTCTAATGTTTGTGACCTCTTGCAGCAAAAGATGCCACTATAACATCTGACAAGCTGCCTCATTATCCTTCTTTGGTTCTTCATATAAAGTCACCTTTCTATAAACAAACCACTGTTTTGAGACTCTTGCATAGAAAGTACTATTTCCAAGGCCCCTCATGCCCCTCTGGCAACTTTTCCCATGAGCTGTATGGGACACAGAATAACTTTTGTTCTGTTTTGGTACAGTGCCAGATGAAAGAGCACGTGCCTATGATTGTAACTCTGAGGTGGATGTGGAAATACAGATAATACTAATGCGCCCTTGCTAAGACTTTGTAGTTGCTGTAACTTGTAGGTGAAACCCGGCCATGTGGCAGGCAGGATGCTTGGAAACCTTCGGAATGAATATGTGGGAGGATCTTTGTCCTCATATTTTGTAATGCTTATGCTCTACTCCTGTGCTGCAAGTTCTGTGGTACTGGAGCTTCTCCATTACTCTTCTGAAGTGAAATCTTCCTGACTTTATATTGCTCATCTAAGGAAGACATGAAACACAATTAAAATCAGCCAGCATTTATTCTGGGAGGATATAAATGTGGCAGTGCTGTTCAGCTGCTCCTTTGTGATGATTATTAATCAGAGTGCTTTAAGAATGTTAAAAACTGTCCTGGCATGGTGCAGTGGGGAATGGCATGCTTCATCCAGAGCTTCCAATACTACCAGCCACAACTCATCATTTTCCTATGCAAGGTTATATAGCAAAATATTTCCCATGAAAGATTTAGCAGTAACATAATCAAATCCTGGTCTGAAGTGTTTGTCTTGTTACTGTACTTTCGTGGATTATAGGAGGGGTGTTTTTGGCAATAGTTAAATCTAGTAGATAACATGAGATTTTATACCTATCACCTTGTTTTATTGCTTCACAGAAAGAAGAGTTTCCCAGCACATCAGTCTAATTAGACCACTGTTTATCCATCCAGTCCGGAGCTGCTTTGTAAGTTGCTTGCTCATAAACTGGGAATTACAGCTGAGTAGAATTTGCAAATGTGGTGTTAATGGATATTCTCTCTCTCTCTCTCTCTCTCTCTCTCTCTCAATATAACAGATTAAATGTTGTGTGGTATTGTATGACTGAATCAATTGTGGGTATGTGCTTATAGATAGATTACTTGGCTTCACGTAATTATCCTGTAATTAGTAAAATGGAAATGATGAGGAGTATGTTGCCATGGATGTCATGCACACTGGCAAAAGATGAAACTGCTGAGGTCCAGAGCCTGTGGACTCGTAAGAAATACAGGATCAGTGGCCTATGTTTAAAAGTATATTTTATCCAGAAAATCCCAAGTTTTCAAGTCCAAAGGAAAGTAACTATTCCTCCAGACAATTCCTTGTGATGCACCTGAACGTCTTGCTCCGTAACGCATGACTGTGTGTTACAGGAGCCCATTACTATGCTCTCTAATCTATTAAATCATTGTGAAGAAATTATGATGAGGTTCAGTGATAAACTGCTTAACAGTCACTACGGAGTGGCCAGTCTGCTTAAATGACCTCACCTGCTGGACCACTGTAACTGGGGGCTCTGGATCACCCAAGTGAATCTCATAGTGGGCAACAGAGAATTTTCCAGTCCTTTTCTCTGCAATCAGTATGCACAGAAAAACTACATGTATACAGCAGTGAGGGAAAAGGGCATACTACCTGATGCAGGCATTACCTTGAATTACCTTTTTTACCCATACAACAGGTTCAGCTCCAGGCCAAGCAACTTGGCATTCTCTCATGTCATATTCCCAACTTCATGTTCTCTCCATAGATACATGTATGGCTCTGTTTTGGTTTTCCCCTTTGCCATTGCACGTGTTACTGGTAGTGCCTAAACTGAATCTGTTTATTCCTATTCAAGCTTAACTCAGTGGTTTGAACAGTTGAAAAGTGTTACTATTTTCCTGGAAATACAGCTTTTGCTAGGCAGAGCTTACTAATACAAACTTGAGAAATTGTGGGCAGATGTTGTATTCCCAAGGAGTGAAACAGCTGACAATAGCATGGCAACTGACGAAACAGCAACAGAAGTCTTCTTTTGCATTCACGTGGGGCCAAATAGAATACATGCTGTTCAGAAATCAAGTGGATAATGAAGTATTTGGCTATGGTAGAACAACAATATCCAGGCTGTCCCAGAATTCAGAAAGTGCTTGTATTGTTACTGAGTTGCAGTGGTTGGTTGGTGCATATGGATACATATATGTGTGTGTATATAGCCTAAATGAAAACGTGTCTTCAATTATTTAAACTTCAAAATACCAAAAGTAAGTGGACTTACTTTTAAATTAAAGTGCTCTTTAAGAAGTATAAAGAAGTATATATTTAAAACCAAAACAAACTTTAGCATCAGAATCCAGTGCTAAAAGTCTCTAGAAAGATTCTGTGACCCATGAAGGCTCATCTCAATCAACTGCGTTTGCATTCTGTAGTTGAGCCTTATGATGGTCTTGCTGGCTTTGAATATTTTATGTGTAGCTTGGAAGCCTGTTTAAACCTTTCTCTGAGTCCAGTATGTTTTTCAGTGATCCTGAAAGTAGAAACTTGCATGAGGTCTTAGAAATAACAGCTATTAGAAACCCTTATTTTATTTTAGTTAGGTATACAAGGTTGCACAGTAGATGAGATATATTTAGCAGTGCAGCTTGCTGGAAATACTGGGAATGAGAGTTTGTGTTCAATAAGCAGTTTTTTAAAAATACAGAGTTTAAAACATTTCAGCTGTTATTGTTTCATGCTTCTTACATAATAAAATGACAGTGACTTTAGAACAAACTCCTTGTTCTGATACACCCTGGGTGCTTCAGTGAGAGCTGCCTAGCAATGTCAGGCTGCTGATGCAGCTGGAGCTTTTGCCTCTCAAGGACACATATGTCACATTTCTGTCAGATACTGTCTCTTTTGGTCCTCAATCTCTTTCATGAATGCTTTGAAGTTCAGTTGTCTTTTGTGGATTTTTTATTTGTTTCTTTTCTCCCTGATGCTTCTGTTTGTTACAGTTAACTGCTGTAAGACCAGGTGAGACATTTTATTGTGGTACAATGAGTAACAAAAGCAACCAGGACATTATGTTTGATACAAAACTTGAGTAACCTCTTTGTGAAATACGACATCAGTTGCCACAAAAAAAAACCCAAACCAACCAAACAACAAAAACCACCAAACCACACACACAAAAAAAAAACAAATAAACAAACAAAAACCCCAACCCAAATACAAAAACAACAAACAAAAAAAACTTGCCCTTTCTTTCTTTTTTTCTAGCATGTCATACCTTGATGTTCTCTGCTACAGTCGGTATTTTGTATTCTGTTTGCTGAGCTGGTCAAGTCTGCATGTTTCATAAAAGCCTCTTTGGGAGAAGGAATCAAGTAATTTCTCCTGCATGGTAGCAGCACGGTTATTAAGGCTCCATAACTCCTTACTTTCAGGGGTAGGAGCCAGAGAAAAGGAAGGTGGGCCAGACTTGCAAAAACCACAAGCACCAATTTATTACTGTAGTTCTAATCTAGTTTACTGAGTCATTCTTCTGGTTGAAAGGTTTTGTGTTCTCATATTGCACTGTGGTTCCATAGTTTGAGACCATCATAGAAATGAAGGGAGGCCTGGAGGAAAAGATACAGAGATAGGCATAAGCAGCAATCCTGCTGTCTCTCCTTGGACATCCATGCCTGGGTTCTATGAGTAGATTTTAGTCAGAGTGAGCAGATTAGGTTGTATAACTGTTAGATTGGGTTTGTGTTATTTAGAGCATGTTCTTATGAATTTAGTAAGTTGATGATACAAACTTATGAGAGGAGAACTTGTCAAGAAAACAGTTTAATGCAGAAGAACTCTTTATGCCTCAAAGTTTCTAAGCCCCAAACTACAGAAGAATATTCTGAGAGAAGTGTAGTTAACATGCTTGGTCTGATCAGGTATGCTTCCCTAGGTATCACCTTATGGCATCCGTTGGTGGTAAAATCTTTGATTTGGCCTCGTATGATCATTGGTTTATTAGATAGACACTTCTTTAAGATTTAAAACCCAGTGTTCAGTTGCTTCTGTTCTTTTCCAGGCAAAAATGAAAACTGCATAGGGGACATTACATTGTTAGCAAGCACAAAGCACAGCATACACCAGACTACAAGGAACTCCCAGAGGGAGCCGAAGACATTGCTGTCTAGCATTCTCTTTCCTCTCCTCATATTAGACAAGCTGTGTTTGTTGCCATCCTGTTGACTGTATCCCTGTAATCAGTAGTGAACACAAAAACAAGGGAGCGTATTTGGCTCTGCCACTGTAAGAAAAAGGTGAGAGCCTGTTGTGCCCAATAAAGATGAATGCTTGTTAAACTGGCATCAGTCAGTCTTTAGGATTTAATGAGTTCACCCATCTTTCCCCAGTATTTCAGTAATAAGGATGCCATCATGCAGCTGCTCTGTTATTTCTGATTCTTAGTTGGAGAAGGGACAAAATTAGAGAGTGTGTGGCTTTGAACACCTCGGTTACTGGATGAAGGTCCAAGTCCAGCATCTTATTCATCAGATGTGTATCTCCCATCCTTTTTTCCCTTTCCCTCATAAAAGAAAAAAAAAAAAAAAAAGTAGGTATGAAAAGGGCCTAACACTTCATGAAGCATGCAGAGGGCTTGTTGGTGATTAACTGGCGCTTGTCCAGAGACTAGTGTAAGCAAAGGCTAGATCCTACCATTCAAAGATACCGAGTCAAGGCCTGTGATCTTTCAGTTTAGTTTTGTATAAAAGCTCCCACTCAGGGGCATGTTTGTATCTGCTTACAAATCGATGTGGACTCTCTAGACAGACCCTGTAGATCTCTAGTGTTGCACTTAGCACCTTACTCAATAACAAATGAACTTGCAATTTCAGAAGTTAAAATTAGTGATGTCATCTACCAAGTTTGCCAACTTGGCTTAGTGCACATCTTTGCACTGCTGAGAGAAAGCCAGGTGTCAAACAAAAAACCCCAGACATGATGGTGTACCTTGGATGTTAGTAGTAATCTGCAGTGTTACACAAGCGAGCCTGTTAACAACCCAGTGTTAAGATGTTTATGGTTTACTGTATTACCACAGTATCTAAAAAAACCCAAGCCATACAGAGACCCCGAGACTTCACTGGGTTTGAAAGCGGACAAATGCACTACAAAAGAAGTTTTCTTCCCAAGACAGAAATAAGTTGTGATCAGGGAATGACTTGTAAGAGGTAAAGTTGGGAAGCTCAGACCTAAGGAAGTAAGGTACTTTGCTTTTTCTTGATATGTCTAAGTACTTGCAGCTGTAAGTGGAAGTAACTTTTTAGGACAGTTGAAAATGAATGAAAATAGTACAAATCCTTATGTACTTTTTTCTTTTTTTCCCTTATTTTCTTCTGCGTGTCTGTCTTTACTTTTTTTTTCTTGCATCTGTCTCAGAAGAATTTATATGCCAATTTGTGTGAAGAGTTCATGGAAATTCAGAACAGTGACTAAATTACATTCAAGAAAGTCAGTTTTAGTGCAGTGTGACACTTGCAACTACGCAAGACTCAAATCTTTTTACAGATTAATTTCTCAGTTTTGGTCTATGAGAAGTCTAATTGTTTATAGATATGTTTAACATATTTTGCATTTGTATACACCCAGGCAGCAGATTTTCCTTGTTGAAACAATTTGTGCAGCTGTTTCTTCCAAGGAAACAGCTTTCCTGACATTTAGTGTATTTCTAGGTCTCCATCTGCCAGTTTAACTCAGCACAAAACTCATCTGCAGAGGACCTGTTTGCAAGGTAAAAATGGCTGAGTAACTGCCTTGACTCTGTGCTGGGCATGTTTGTCACAGAGAGTGACTATGTTGGTATGGAGGAGAAAGAAAAACCGAATACCGCTGATCTGGTTGCACTCCACTTAAAATGAGCATTTCCCCAATGAACCCTAAAAATAAATTTTAAATAAATTCCTTTATAAAGGTCTCTTTGTATTGCCTTGTTCCCTTCTTGTAAGGGGATGATATTGTGCAGAGATACAGCAGATTTTTAGGAGCCTGGTCTCCTAGCTTTAATCATCTTCTGACATTCAATACAGACACATTTTAGGGTTTTTCTCAAGTTTAAATCTTCCCGTAGAAGTAGGTGATCTTTAAGTATCTGTATCTGAGCCTCAACTGGAAAAACAGTTCACTTTATATGTGTTCTGATTGTCAGGAGTGAAAGCTCTATTTCACAGCGGCTGCAGAAATTGTAACTCTTCAGCTGTGCTCACTGATAAAAACGTACAGCCAAAAAATGTGAGATACAAGATATTTTGCTGGACTACTTCTGAGTTGATCTGGGATGACAGAACCTATTTCAGTCCAATAGTCATTCTAAGGTTTCCATGGAGATTAATGATGTCAGAGGAGCGATATCTGAGTGCAGTTTGCTAGAAAACAAGGCTATAATGTTATGGTGGAGAAGTGAAGTCTTTGCATTTTTGTAAACTCATAGTGAAGAACGTTTTCTCAGTGGATTGCAATTTGCTTTTGATTTGTGCTGAACATGAGCTGAAGTAATGCTTTTGCGGTGTGGTGGTTTTCCTGCAGTTTACCTCCATGCTGTAAGTGATGATTTCGGTACCATCTCATATACCGTCTGCTTTAGCTTTGATTGTGGTTCTCTCTGCTTGCATATTTTGTGTATTCTCATAACCGTATTCAACTCTTTGGCATTTTCTGTCTGCACTGAAGTGCTTTGTCTTAAGGGTGATGCTCAGGTTTCCCTGTTGCATGTGTGCATATTTGCAATGCATAAGCATCAAAATTGGAGTAAGTTACAGCTCTGCTGAGTTTTCTGAAACTTGGGAGCTGCCATGAAGGATAGTAGACGTAAGAGGGAGAAGTGACGAAGTGAGAAAATATAAAAGTTTAACAGGGGTATAGTTCGACCCTGAACAATTTTAAAACTGTTACCATTGCTTGCAGTGTTACAAAGATTAAAATGCTGCTCTGCTGTGGAGAGATTACTGACCAGGGAACTGAACATGTTAGAATCAGTAGTGAAAGTGAAGCATTTATGCAAAGGGAGGGATTAGGAGATGGGTAGGTGCTTCAATCCCACTCAAATTTTGTAGCTTTTTAGCAATTCCTGAATGGGAAGCAGGCTCTGCAAGCATTGCTGGTTCCCTATTGTTAACTAGGGTGGGTTTTTTTCAGTTGTACAACTGCAGTTCTCCTGTTTGAGGGATTCTTGTAAAGATAAGTTTACCAAAATAAAAATCAAGAAGCAGCACTTAAATTTGGCCATTTTTTCATGTTGAGAAGGAAAATGGGAGTAAAAAGCCAACCAAACAAAACTTTTTCAAAATAAGACTTTTTTCTTCATTATTACTGAAGATTTTATGCTTAAATTGAATTCAGTTTTTTTACTAAGCCACTTGTTGCTTCTATAACACCGCCTATGGAGAAAGGTGCACATGCATTTATGCACACATTCTGAAGAACAGGGAGAGTAAGAGTAATGATGGTAAACAATGTCAACTCCCTGCTTTGTCTGTTTTTCTGAGAAGATTATTAAACAGAAAACAGTCTTCTCTGGAGCATCTACTATGCTTCAGTCACCTTACTTGGCTCTTGTTTCTTAACTGTAGTTTTAACAAAAATCTTTTGTGTGGAGGGAAGCACTAGACTATGTAAACTTGCTTTCGTGACTTGCACATGTTATCAGAATGTACTCATATTTTAAATAATTTGTGTTTTAGAGAGCAAAGTGGCAAAGCACCTCTGAGATCAGATGCTTTTATGTGTGAGTTCTGCAGAAAAGGAATTACTTCTTGCCCGGCCCCCTCTCCTCTCCTCCCCTCCCCGGGGCCAGTTTCTAAATTCCTGAAATGCAAAGCTTACACAGTGAGAGAATGGCCTACTCTCGTACAAACCAAGTGACAAATCCTCCAGAAAATCAGGACAAGTTAATACATTCCACATGTTCTCTACCCCAGTTTTTCAAATCAATTATTTTGAAAAGCTAAGTAAGCCTATCTTTATTTTGCAGGAAGAGTTTGGTGCCATTAGACAGCAATGCTATTGAAAAGAACAAAGCTGGAACAGCTTTTGATAATGTCCTCTGAGAAATGGCCAATTGCTATACAAGTGATATGAACAGGACTGTTTGTTCTCACTGAGTGCAGAGCACTTAAATTCACTCACTTCACTCATGAGCCTGAAAAGGAGTGAAACTCTTTAGAAGCCTTAAATATCGAGGCATTTTGCAAATCTGTATTTGTGTCTGTGTTATGAACGTATGCTGTATCACTCTTCTACAGTAATGCAGTTGTGTCTGACCATTACCTGGAGGGATGAAGCTTTTGTGTATTACTTGTCTTCAGAAAACCCCACCAAACAAAGAAAGAACAACAAACCTATTAAGGGATTATGTTTTATGAAACAATAACAGTCTTTTTGCAGGTCTGGGCTTAGCAGATTAGTGAATTTAATACTTGAATAGCAGGAGATATCTCAGTGTGGGAAGTGAAGCCTGGCTGAAACAGCTACAGGCTGAAGTCTTGGTATTTCCTGTGAGACATTAAGGTTTAATGAAATGCTCTATAATCCTTAACACTGGTGAAGCACCTTTGTGTTTGTTAAATGACAGAGGAAAGTTATGAAGAAAAAATATTGTTCCATATGTTTTCTTAAGCACATTCCTACAGGAAAATAATTTTTCACATGTACTGAGTCATGCAGATGGTTGCATAATTGATTGACATTTTATATGCAATTGTCCTCCCATCCATCTAAATTTCTTCCTTCAAACAGTGCTTTTTGAGCAGTTCTGTTACTAGTTTTACCATGTTTGGCAATGTTTTGGTATGCTGAGTTTACTCAACCAAATACAAAGTCTGTTTAACCAAATTCAGAGGTAGGAATCATTAAGCTTGCAGCAGAGCATAGCATCTTTGTTAATATTGCTGGGGTTTTTTTACATTTTGCTGTTAAAAAAAAAAACAAACGTCAAATGTCTGTTTCCACCTCCTTATCTTCTAGTGACCTTACCTTCTCTTTGCCTATTGTGCCAGTGGCTTCGGCAATGACAAAGCCTTTTGTAGGTACTAACCTCCACACCTCTGCTGGTGGAGTGTTTGCTAGTGGGAGGCACCACAGCTGTTGGAAACAACTTGGACATAAATGGAAAGGAGGCAGAACCCTCCACCTAGGCCACATTTAGCAAATCCTTAAATGCTCATTGTTGTTAAAATCTGATTGCCTTTTCCCTCAAGAAGAAAAAGGGAGTTTATTTTATACAGTAACCTCAAAAAACTGGTACTGGAAAGGTGGATGCATAAAGCACAAACTAAAAAGGAACATCAGACCGTCTTCCTTAAAGTGTAGCTGTGTCAGACCTTGATCAACAGGAATAAGGAAAGGCTTTAATTGTGTAGAGATGAGAGCTAGGACTTGTAGTGTTGGATGTCTCACATGGTCAGTCTGCAATGTAAGGCTCCTAATTTCCGTTATTAACTTCAGAGGCATTAATGTTGTGCCCTTCAAGTCCAGCATTTATACATGGAAGTGTATGTTTGTGAGTGCTCACTCTGCAAATAGCTGCATGGCTGTCTACTTATTTACCCTCAGCTTGAATGTCTGCATGCAGTGTTTTGCAGGTGCAGAGAACACACAGACATTTTTCCCACGCTCTTCAGCCATCCCGTTGTTTTAGAATAGGGCCCTCTAAGTTGATATCTGATACTCTGAGGGGTTTTTTTAGTCAGCTTTTGTAACCATAATGCTGTTTGTTTCATACAGAAGTTTTCACTTTTAGGATCAAGTAGTTCAATTAATCCAAGTCATATGGCCCTCATCACATAAAACACAAAAAGTTAGCAGTTGTTTCCATACTCTTAAGAAAGAACCATTCTTAATTAAGTACTATTTCATTTGTATTTTGATATAGTAGCATAAAAATCCCTGATATGCCTGTAAAAAAAAAAAAAATCAGTTTACTTTTGAACCCTGAAGTTAGTAAAAAAAGTTACCTTTTATAATTTGTTCCATATTAAGAGGCTTGAAGGTTCTTTGAAGGTGAGGCATGCAAAACGAATGGTGTCTGGCTCCTACAGTTTATACTCAATAAGGTGGTTGAAGTAGTATTGAGTAAGCGATGTCCATTCTACATAGAAGACCATTCTAGTTTGACTTCAGTAGACTGTTCCTTTTATACTCAGATTTTTACACCGAAATTCTCCAAAGATTTTGAATTAGTGAGCATTCTGTGGCCTCTCCGTCTCTTTCTTTTGTCCTCATAGTCTTAATATTGAGGTAAGGAAATGTTAACTCTGTATTTCTGCCACAGGACTGCAGCATACACAGGGTTGCCTGGGGTGACACAGGACCTGTAGTGAAATTGGAAATTGACCTGGGGTTTGAACTGAATCTTCATAGGCATTGCCTTCAAGAGGAGCCTCCCTGCCTGATAAACCAGTTTTAGATGGCTCACAGTTAAAGATGGGGGCGTGGGGGGGGTGTGCAGACAGGCAGAAGGTGGTATAAATAGTGGGGTCAGAGTTTGAAGGACATGAGGAACTTGTACTTGAAGAAAGGAGACAAAGGATGAATAAAGTATGATGATAAAAGGAGAAGAAGAAATTAGATGGGTAAGAAAGTTTAGCAAGGAGGCAAAGTGGCTTGAGTAGCAGCAGAGAAACTCACCAATTCTGCAGAACAAGGAGTCTATGAAGAGCTGGAGCATGTCTGAACAGAAGAGAGAACAAGCAGCAGAAGAAGATGGTTTGGGGAAGGGGGGAGAGTGGGGAGTGAGGTGCAGAGAGGGTACCAGAGATTTATATGTACAGAGCATGGGAATAGAAGGAGAGAGCTGCCTTACCTAGTGATGTTTGGTAATAATGACTGAAAAATTTCCATCAAGCTGGAGTGGTGATCATAGAAGAGTCTCAGCAGTTAAGTCAGTACATTCTTCTGTGCCTCTATTATTGTTGCTCTAGAGAATGGCCTTCCTCATCCTAGGGACTGTGTGGTGTGGCTGCAAATGTTGTCAGAATGATCAGCGGATCAAGGGCAAACCAAGCTCAAATGTAACCTGTATTTAGCTTCTACTTTGCTATTTCTGTTTTGCTTCTAAAAATATGGCTTCTGTGTCCAAAGCTTGTCTGTTTTCTTTTCAGCTATTCTCAGTTGAAATGACTGGGTAATAGCTGTAAACTTCATCTCACCTAAAGTGCTGTAGGAGCTTTATCAGTGTACCTCATGCACATCATTTGAAACCTGGAAATCTGCTAGAAATATATAGCTTCTATATGTTTTTTCTTTATGCAATGTAAGTTCTTTTTCTTCAAAATCCATGCATAGGCTTCTCTTTTTTTTTCTTTTTTTTTTTTTTTTAAAATCTATGGGAAACCAGTGAAGAAAACAGCAGGGCCACATGAGGGAATTCCATGTTTATTTTTAGCATTTAATTTCCATCAAGAGGAGGATCTTGTTGACGCAGAGCATTTTTTTTATTTTTTTTTTTTTCCAAGTTGAAAATGGTATGGAAGCACTAAAAGTTAGTTCCTTGTTACCAAAATTCCAAAATAGATATTTGCGTAGTAGATTAGATGTAATATTTGTGTAACTTTGAAAACAGCTTACAGGCTCATGTTTCATAAGCAAGATATGAAGCTGTATCATCATAAGGAGAATTACTTCTCAGATGCAAGTCGAATATACAGAATTCATCAGTTTATAGACAGTGTTCCACAGTGATTGAAGAGCCATTTGCAGATCATCTGTAGTGTAAAAACAGAGGTACGTGCAGTTACAACTGTGTTTTGATGTAGTAGCATAAAAATCCTTCTCTGTGTAAAATATAACTAATCATAACTAAGGTCTTAATGCTCGGCTTGTCATGATTTTACCATTGCAAACACCAAAAGAAGGTGGCCTAAAACTGGAGAATTAGTTTGGGAAGATAAAACATCACATGTAGGAAAGGTAATTGTCTTTCAAAATAAAACCTTCTCCTACACCATCTGAAAATCTGTACAGATATAAATTACCACCCGTAGGAAATGGCTCAAAAATACACATTCTCAAAGAAAATTGACTGAAGAAATTCTTTGGCTTCAACCTCCCATTTATTTTAAAAGAAAATAGCAAAGCAACAAATAAGCTATAAGAAGTCCTTGGGATTGCAGGGCCACATTATTCTCTGGTGGATGGTTAGGTTAGCAAAGTCAAGCAAAGCGGCAGTAGTGGGTGGAGGGGAGGAGGGATGTTAAAATGTGCTATCCTTTTGAATGCAAACCTTTGGGAGGGTAGATCTTTCTGAGGTAGATCAGCACAGTGTCTACCAAACCCCAGAAGTACTCAGGACTCTGTGTAGTTGAAACACTGTATGGGGGACTTACACCATGTTGGGAAGTGATGGAGAAGTGAGGAGTAGATTTTACCAGGCCTCTAATTTGATGCAAGACCTGGTCATCAGCACTGCAAGCTAGAAGCTGTGCTTCTGAGGGCCAGGTCTGCATTTGCACTGATGATCCTTTTACTCCAGCTCTGCCTGCAGGAGATGCTGTCTGCTGTTGAAGTGGAAATCATCCCTGAAAATTAGGTTGTCATGAACAAAGCAGCACTTGGTACCTGATTATTCTGAATTATTGGGCTATGGGTTAGTGTTCCTTGATAGATAAATAGAGAACTCTGTGGTATTTCCAGAGGCTATCACAGGATCCATAGAGCCTATGTGCTGCTCCATAGTACCTAAAGCATTCCACTTCTGAGTTCAGCTTTGACTGTCCTTGTACTTTTCCTAGTCACATTCACAAAGATAGTTCGATTAAACCCAAGAATAAGGTCTGTTTTTCTACAGGGAAATTGGAATAAGGATTGGAGTCATTGCTTCTCTTAATCTAGCTTTTGCAGTCTACTCAAATAGGAGGCTGATTAGACTTTTTGTGAGAAAATTATGTATTTAACTGTAAAGCTGCAGATGTAGCTAATTTCAGAAATCTACCCACCCATCCTTGTACAGCTAAAAATGGCTTGTCTTGCTGCAGATGGAGGGATGGCAAGATAGGCAAACAAGTTAGACAGTCAGGCCAGGCTGTCTTGTTCGTTAAAGATTGTACTACTGGAATTCTTTTAAATACTGTTCTGCACAGAGTTCATGCAAATTAGCTAATTACCAGCGTCTGCTCAGGCTTCCATGAGTGCTGAATAGTGTAACAGAATGATTTAATTTCTCTAACATATTCTCTTGGCACTTTTCCTTGCAGAATGTTGCTCTAAAGTATCCCTTGATACTAGATTCTTGGCTGTGTTCCAGAAGGAGTTCACGTTAAAAAACATTCAGTATAATTCAGGAGTTGGTAAACCCAGATTTGTCATCTTCCCCACATCATATAATTTCACCATCTGCAATGTGGGCTTTCCTCTTCTCTCACAGAAGTAAAGAGATGATCTTACGTGTTTAAACTGTGAATTGGGGAGTATAGCTGGCAATGGTTATGCATGTGATGTTCTCTTGGGAGAGTAATTAAACTGAGGTGAAGTGGTCATATGAATCTCAATTTTTGCAAATTCATTGCTCTGTAATAAAAGAAGGCAGCTATATCCAGTTCTCGGTTACATGAGTAAATGAGCGTGATTTTCAGTTTTGCATCATGCTTACTCTGAAATGTGTGCTGCTGTCAGAGACAGTAGTAGTGTACTTTCATTTCCAATTGAAATTCCTGTTGAAAGAGTTTGTGTGTCAGGTACAAGAACATTTAGACTGTCTGACTATACATTATTTAAATGACAAAAAGTTTTGGGATATGGCAAGATTGACGCTAACAGGAAAAGTAATTTGGTTAAGAGGTTCTGTTTCTCCTCACTAGTTGGGCCCAAATACTAGTACGTTCTTAATATGTGTTAACTCCTTAATTTAACTGCATCTATCAAGTAAATCTAAATATAGGTATAAGCAAGTATTAGCCAGCTAGTTTGCTAATTGAAGCATGGTGGTGTCACTGAAGATTCTTTTATACGGTAACTGCATTCTTTAGCTGTCCTTCTGGAAAACAAAAAAAAAATCAGACATGCCCAAAAGCATGCCTTGAGCATTGGGCAGGAAGGAGGAGTGTCTATATGCTATTTATAATAAGCCCTAGCAATCAGGAAGAAGCTGTAGATCAACTAATATGTTGTTGGTTGTCTGTCTGTCATCTTATTACAGTATTTCAGTGACCAGAAATACCACAATTTTAAATGTATTTTGTTTTCTTTATGTTTAATAGTTAAACAATAGCCTTCTCTCCCTATAAAACGGTAAATGTAGAACAGAAGTATAGATCTGTGTATTGTACGTGCTTCGTTGCTTTGTAGAGGTTCCCTTTGTTGTATCTTTCAAAAATCATGGATTAAGGCCCCATTTAATTTATTTCAACAACATCAATCATACTATCAAATGCAGAATACCCCGCTCCCAAGACACAGTGTAGCTGCTAAGTGAAACTACCTGTAATATGTGTAGTTAACCTTTTGTAAGTAGTTATAGATAATATTGATGTCATAATTGGACCTTGCTAGTGACATCATTGTTTAGATGAGACTATGTGTATATCTGTTTTGAAAAGATCACATGGTCTCATTTTTCCTTAATTCCTTGTATCTTTTTAATCCAGCCTGAAGCTGGATTGAAAATTTTAGGTAGTAAATGTTATGTAAGTACTGTAATCTACTTCAGTGCCCTAAACATGGGAATAAGGCTTGTGTGGACAAGTGCTTTGGTCCTTAGTTTGTCTTCTATTTTAAACAGCTAAAAGCAGCTAGAATTGTGTGGTTTTCAGCCTCTAAAGAACTGTATTCCTATTTTCTGGCTGTCCTTATTTTTAAAATAATTAGTTTCAAATCTGTTAGACTAAACTTAAAAAGTGTTTCAAAATTATGTAAACTGGAAACTATGTAGCAAAAACCATCTTAACAGTTTCCTTTCAAATTTGTAATGGCTTAATATTTAATCAGACTATTCCCAGCCAAGCTGCATATAATGAGATGATGGTCTTTCAAGATCATTCCTGTCCACTGGCCTAGCGTGCACTGATATCTCAGCTGTCACAGCATGTGTATTTTGTCATTTCTGACAGAGCTGCACATCTGAATTCCTGATTATTGGTCATACTGGAAATCAGTATTTTTAATTGCTGCTTGTGTTTGGGGGAAAAAATAAAAATAATAATTAAAAAAACCCAAACATTTAAAATACTGTGAACTTGTCAGAATTCTTAAATTAGTATCTGCTGCTAAGTATTCAAAAGAGCCTGAAGGGAATGTAGCTTCTCTAGGTGTCTTCAGGAAACTGAGACAGGGCTTAATGTGAGTCTAGAGCTAAAGCTAACAATCATGCCTGTTTTGTTTTTTGGATTGTTTTTCTAATTATAGTCCTTCCCTATGTCTTCTGAATGAATGGTAATTACTGGAGCTTCTTTGCTTCCTAATTGATTATGGTAATATGATTCTAGGAAGGATTTGTTACAATACCCAGTGTTGGACATAGTACCCCAGAGGAAGTGTAGTCCTTGGACAGAGGGTTGAAAGGAGAGAGATGGTATGATCGGAGTGTGAGGAAAGATGAAAGATGGAGTGAACCAGGATTGTTTAGCCTAGAAACAATATAGTTCTCATATTCGGATTGCCAGATGGATTTTTGATTCCATCTAGTCATCAATTAGAAAACTGATAGCAGCTTATCTGTGTCCAGTGCTACTTTCTGCCTTTGGACATGAACAATACTTGTGTGTGCTCTGAGATTGCTAAGGGACAATATCTAGTGAGTAGCAAATAAACATTTTAATAAACAGCCATGTTCGTTGCCTCTTTTCAATCTCTTAGACATCTATAGGGTAATTCATGTGAAGGACAGCACCAACCAGTAGTGCACCAATACCAAAAAGTCTTTTAGATGGAAATTAAAAACTTGATTGCCTCAAGAGTTTTTCAAATCTGTAATTCAAAAATCTGTGTAATTTAAAACCAAAAATACCAGCCCTTCTAAAAGTGAGGTGGTCATTAGCCAGTAGATACTGTCTTTTAAGTACTGTACCACCATGTTTTGCCCCCTCCCCACCCCTCCCCCCTTTTTAAGGTTTCCCTTCCGTAAGCCTTTCCTCAACATTGTTCATTTCCTCAACAGCCATCAGATGCTGAACTGTGCTTATACCTTGTATATTTACACTTACTTTACTGATGTCCATTCCTGCCACTTGTTGCAAATGTAGCGTGTAGGAGAGCAAGTGGTGATTGCTCACTCTGCACCAAAATTGATGTTCTCAGTATTAGCCTACCTGAGACCTCTCTAAAATATCCTGTTTGTATATTGTGCAGCAGATGTTTGACTTACCTTTGCAAACAAATACGGGCTGTGTCCAGTGTTGCTATCTCCGTCTGTGCTGTGAGGTTACATGTTGCCAGACTCATCCAGATAACTGTTGTACTTTGGGACAGTGCCAGCGGGATCTGCAGGTCTCTCCTGCAGATGCATGAACAAATCTCCCATGGGAATGTTTTTCCTTGCCATCAGCCATCTGAAGCTCTTGTAGGTAGACCTGATGAATTGCATCAGACAAGTAAAAATACCTGTACTTCCATGAGCAACATGAAAGTGTATTTCCAGCATGCCACTTTCTGGTTGCCTGCCTGCTTGTCTCCCAGCGAAGGTCTGGGCTGTGCCTGGGGCTCCAAAGGATTGCTCATTTTTGGATGCCAAGTTCTGATAAGATACCAGCACTCTACAACAAAACCAGATATGAAAATTCACTACAGTATCTTACTGTGAGTACTTAAAAGCATTACAAGGCATTGTCTGCTGTTTGTCTACTTTCTGCAAGAAGCTTCCAAGTTTCCAAAAGATTATTGTTTTAATTACTATTATTGTTTGTACATTTTGACATTATTTTTTTCTAGAAAGTGACAACCAGGCTATACAGCAGATGAAGCTGCCTGTCCTGAACACTGTGTGGAGTGAGCATGTTGTCAGCTGTCTGTCTCATTAGTTATCCTTAATACTGGATTGTTTTATCGGTGGTATAACTGTAGGCAGATTACAGTTTCTGAAAATGGAAAAGATATCACTGATTAACCACTGATTTGAAATACTCGAGAGGCTTCTGCAAAGAGAAAAGGAAAAATCCATGTACCATAGTGTTAAGGGTAATAAATACAGAAATCTTTGAAGTGTAGATTATTTAAACTAGGAATTTTTTTTCCAGGGTAAAGGATAGTGAACACTTGAATAGGCTGCCTGTGGTGCTTGTTGTCTTTGGAGCATTGAAGGTGTTTACATGAAAGCTAGTCACATCTATCAGAATGGAATGGGTTTAGCCCTTCCAGGGACTAGATAGTGGAGTAGATAACTTTTCTGAGTCTCCTCCAGTAAAAGGACTTAATGTTTATGTTGTTATTGTATTGGGTTGTTTGTTTGGGGTTTTTTTTGAAGGGTGATAATAAAATCTTTATTCTTCTAAAGCCACATTCAAAAGATGTGCATTTCCATTGCTTTTGTACTGCAGAATCTGCTGGCTTTCTCTCTTGACATTTCTTTCATTAAATTAATGACATTATTTAACAAAAAGTGAAGTTGTTATCCATTACTATTCAGAGATGTGCAAAGCTGCCTGAAATCAGATATTTACTGACTTGATGTGATTTATTGTCAGTTATTAATACTAACAGCTATGTTCCTTTGACCAAGAAATGTAATCTTGGAAATACTTTAGAAACAATTTTTGCACAAAAAAGATTAATAGGGTTAACTAAAAAAAAGAGGTGTTTCCGTGAATTGAATAATGCAAGTTGCATATATATTTATGTATGCATATGTGTATATATATAAAAAAATAATCTTAAAACCTGCATTAAGACACATTGCTGGCAGCACATCAGAAGATAAATCTTCCTGATTGCTTTGGGCCTTTTAGTCACTAAATGTTGAATTCAGAAAAGCTTACTCATTTTATAGACAGAAATAATTTGAAGTCAAACTACCTAAAAGCTGAGATCTTATCTAGTAGCAGCAGCTGTACTCATTAAGCTTTCCAAGCATGTAGAGGACAGCAAGAGTTTATGCTGAAAAAAATCAGGTCGAAATAAAGCTAGTGTTTATGCTTCATGATTTTAGTTCATCAGTGGTCACATCTCTTAAAACTGACACTTTTATATGCTACTACCCTTGATCACATTGGCACATTTATTTTAAGTCTGCCTACTCTATTTGTGTTGTTCCCCCTATGTTAAGGGATCACTGCAAGTAGGAGACTTGCTAACTTTGATATGACCGAAGCCATATTTTCAAGCAATAAGCATTCTGGTAAAGTCCTCACAATAATAATATCTTATAAAGATGATTTAATATGGAGGGAATTACAAAGCTAAGCAAAAGTTTAAGTCTTACTATAATTTACAGATTCCTCTGTGGCATTTAGATTGTGCATATTTGGAATGTATCTCAGGAATATGGTTTTGGATCCAAGCAAATTCAAAGCATGGAGTATTGCAGATCCAACATGATGACATTATAAATTTTGTTTTGGCTCGACTATTAGAAGTGACAGTTTTGCTAGCTATGATTAAAGAGTACCAAAATGAAGTAGAAGCACAGTGTGTATTTCATTTTTAACTTGTATGATAATGGATATCTGCTAGATATTTCTCTGGGGATAATTCCCAATATAGATTGAGGTAAATTTTGTGAGGTAAGAACCAAAAATTTATGTTTTATACTTTGAAAGAGCTTCCAGTCTGTCCTAGAAGGATTTGGTAGGTACTGTGGCAATCTTATTCAGGAAATTGACCTTAAGAGCAAGTCAAAAAATCATAGGAAAATTATTAGCAAGCATTAATGATGTTCAGAGGAGTGGGCTGGGAGACCCAGGCAGAATTTTGACCTCAGGAAGAAAATGGCAGCATCCTTAGTACCTTCAAGGGAACTAGACTTTTGGGGACCTAGCTCTGCTTTGATGTGAATTTCACTTCACGTATTACTGAGACCAGAATTGCAAGCATATTTAAACATATAGTACTGCAAGTAACGAGTCACCAGAGTTTACAGAAGGGTGTGAATTAGGTTAAGTCTTAGAGGTGATTCTGGCCATTTTATTAAACTTCTTAATATTCCTGTTGTTATATCCCTGTGCAAGTGGTTTTCAAATCTCTAGATCAAGTAGCTGTATGCAGCTCCCAGTTGGCAATTTGGGTATGTGTAAGTGCTTAACTGAAAGCACAAATGCAGTAGTCATGCAGCATCAGATTGTGTCTTGTGGTGAAAATAGACCCTCTGCTATATAAAATTAATACCAGTAAACATCTGGTGGATGATAAAATTATTCTTAGATCATCTCTGTTTTCTGATATTAGCAGCCTTTTTCTTGCCTGTGAGAGGGGTTTGTTTTTCTGGGGAGCTTTCTAACCATCTGATGAACACTGGCATATATAGTCAAGTCTATTACTGTACTAGAATTTTAATACTAAATCCTGAATAGGTTTGAGGAGGAATTTTCCCCTTCTATCTCTTCATCTTGCTTAGTTTTTTAAAGGAAGAGTACAATATACAATACAATATACAATATATTGAAAATTAAGGTAAAAATATGAAATGGCGCTTTTTTAATTTAAGATCATTGATTCCTCCTACTGTAAACATTTTAACTTCAAGAAGCTGATTAAATATGTCAGCATATGTTAACAAAAATAAGATTAGCAGTCTGAAAAAGGTAAAATTGTAGCATTTATTATAATATTTGACTGGAGAAAATGTCTTTGAATTCACTAGCATTGTCTAATTTTCAATTTATTGCTTTTTATCTTTATATATTTTATCATTATATAGATATATATTACAGATGAAAAGTACACATCAGGTGTATACAACAAGGATTTATAACCAGGAAGAAAATGCAAAGGGAAATAAACATGTTGCATAAGATCACCTTTATAGTCTTTAAAAAATTGAATGTAATATTTTTTTATTTTAACCTTGTGGAACATGGATGCAGAGATTCTTGTTTAATCATGTGATGTCAAGGGCTTTTGGAAAAGCAGAAATTGTGATAAGACTGAGTGTTTCACACAGGATAATACTGCTGATCCTCTGCCAGCAGAAAGACTGGGAGTTGCATCCTTTGCACCTACCTCGCAGGTGTCCCACCATCCCACTTCTATGTCCCATGGTTTGTAACAGGCACTGGCCTCTTCCCTGAAGTTAACTGAGCAGTTCTATTTTATCTCTGTATGTTGCACATAGATGTTTTTTGCATATGCCTTATGGGTTTCTCTTGGGTCCTTCCTAAGAAGTGGTATGTAAACCGAACAGAGGTTAGAGTCAGTGGGGAAAAATGCATAGTTTTTCACAGCTGAATTTGCTTCAGTTTCCTGTGTGACTTTCAACTTAATCCTTAAACAATGGTTTTATTGAAGTAAACTTTAAATTTGAAAGAGTAAAATACAAACCTGGGGTTTGGATTTCATCCATGCTTTGCTGAAGTAATCTTACATTGTAGTGCCTCGAGAGGCTTGTAGTTGGAAGATAGAAATCTATTAGAGAAATCTGTGTTTTCACCATCTTGATACATTACATAGGAGAAGGTACTGTTTACATGTTGTGAAAATGAGTATTCCAGCAATACTGCTGCTGTGAAGTAATTTATGGAGGATTCAGTAACTGAAGGCTGTTAGTCTGAACAAAGACAAGTGTTACTGAAGAGTCTTTGAGAATATTACTACAGTCTAAGATCATCTCTGATTGCTTCAGAGATTGCTTTGGGATATCTCAAGGCTTTCAGCCAGCCTGCTTTGAATGACTGTAAATGTAGTGCAAAACGGCATTCACACTAGTGTGTTGCAGCAGAAGGCATTTTTGCTCTACATACCATAATGGGTAGAAATCCCCAAGATCCCTGGGCAAGCACTAAATGAGCTGAAAGTGGCCTAGCTATAGTGGCATCGGAGCTCTGCATGGCTGAGAAGCAAGGTAAATTGCCCTGCACAGGGAGGTTGCTTCTAACAGCCCACAAAGCATGGCAAAATACTGCCAGTTCAGAACTGATCTGCACATCCACATGTTACACTGCACAGCGTAAATGTGCCTGCTGAAGACTTGAATAAAACATTCATGTGCTACTGTAGTCTGAGCTGCTTTTTCTCTGATATCACCTTCTGCATCAGGTATACTTGATCTTTAACCAGTGATACCACTGAGGGACCACCTAGTTTCAGTTGGAAACATCACTTAACTCATACCAGAGGATCTTTGTGTATGTGAACAAAATGGTGGATTGAAGCATCACATTCTTCAAGAATCCTCTGTACTCTTGATGAAGGAAAAACAAAATGTTTCAATACCCATGAGTGGAAAAGAGGGACAAAACTTAAATCTGCTGTTGGTTTGTTTTCCTGTTTAACATAGACTGAAATTTTAAAGATGTAGTACATGTTTTTCAAGAATATTTTTATAAACAACACTGAGCTGGTCTCCTGGCATGTCATCTCTAAAGCAGGACTGTGGGGACTTTGTCTTAACTTCAGTCACAAGTGTGATAACAGAGGAAGTGGCTTTTCTCTGTAGTGTAGTATTGCTGATTATACTTAGTGTTCCTCGAGTTGAGTTTGTGGCACATGCCAGAAGCTGCAGTCATAGGGGTTCAGGTAACATGGCCAGAGTTCTTATTTATAGTTGTGCTGTTTTGTTAGCTTTTGGTCTTGTGATAGGCTTTTATCATGATTCATCAACCTGGTTTATATCATGGTTTCATATTTCTACTCCAAAACTAAGCCACACCTTTTCTAAGAAAGGTAGGTTTGGATTGAAATGATAGTACCTTGTGCCTATCAGAACCCAATCTGAAAGCAAAAGGAAGTCTGATTTCTTCAATTGCAACAGAGTACGGTCCATTATAGAACCTTGAAAAGAGTGGCCTTTGTTTTCTAGAGCTAATAATTCTACCACAGTGATGAGTTTGCCCGAGTAACTTATTCCTTCTTATCTTGTATATGAATTTGAATTTTGGATTGAAAGTGCAGTTACTCTGCTCTTCACATCCAGCCACTGCATGACCTTACATTCAACCTGATTTTCAAGTACTGCCATATTGAACTTTAAAATCGGATGGTTCAAAAATGAAGAATGAATGAATTTTGTCCATCTTTGTTGTGCTATCTGTTTCTTTATGTTCACACAGGATTTATATTTATATTTTTTTTTAAAGGTAGCTCTTGAGAGTATGCTTAAACTTACCAACTATGGTAGCTGTAGGTTTGCTTTTTTACGTTAGAGTAAGGAAGTTCTTAAAAACCTTTGAAAACAGGTAAGGTTCTACTTCAAGCAGAGTATGAAGTCTGTTCAAAAATTATAGAAATATCAGACTGAGCATTGGTAGATCAGTCCTGACAAAATGAACTGCAGAGAATCAATGCTGAGAGAAAACACACTCGAAAACAACCAGTTTCAAAATCAGTGGTCGTTCCCAGTAGCATGTGAGACCAGCTTGGCTGGCCTAGTATCGCAGTTTGCTGCCACCAGAAAAACTGGTGCTTTTTCTTCTCTCCTTTATGCTGGTTCTGGTCATGACTCAACTCCTGTGACACCAAGATACAGTGCACAAAGCTAGGTGAAAATAATGAGTGAATAGCTTTCCACTGCCATAGAGAGACTGTCTAAGCTGGGATCACTCAGCCTATCAGGAATGGGATCATCTAAAAGAGAGCAGAAGAGAGGGGCTGTGACCGCTCTTTTCAGTGAGAGAGTTGGATCAGTTCCTTGTATCATCCCTGATCACTCCAAAAGGGCCCATTTTTTGCTGGCACTCTGAACAAGCAGCTGTGTTGCATTTCTCTGCAGTTAGGTTACTCTGGTTACCCCTAATAAGTGGTTGTCTCCAGCACGCAGTGGTAACAATTAATTTAGGGACAGTGGAGTCCATGCTCAGCTTGTTTACAAAGCTAATGTGTATCTGTGCCCTAAATATGGTTAATCAAGGATACTCTGAAGTGGATACAGTTCACACTGTATTACACATAAATATATATGCATGTTAGTTTGCATACTGCAGTGAAAAATACTACTGATTAACCCAAAACTAGCTCATGCTATTGAGATTTTGGACAAAACAGTAGAAATGCAACTTTGTAAGGGAAATCTATAACTATAAAATCTGTTATTTCTGCTTCTGTGCCAGCCACTTCTGTTTCAGGAGAAACAGTAGTATCTATTCCCTGTGATGCTTTTGTATCCCATCCAAAACAACCTTGACAACAACCTGGTAGCTCAGTAAGCACGGTCTGGGTGCCTGCCTTTAGGATGCTTCTGCCAGCTGCTCAGCATAAAAAAACTTGCAGACCACTCTCACTGTTACTTGAGATGGCATTGGGCTTTCCAGAGAAACAGAAGCTAGGCCTATTCCTGTTTCCCTACATGTGCCATTTCACTCAGATGCACAAAGGAACTGTGCATATAGGGAGTAAAGAGGGAATTTAATTCAGCAGTGTCACAGTTATGCAAAGCACCCTCTGACATGGATGGAAACTGTACAGAAACAAAGATTGCAGGAGGGCATGCTGACAAAAGGAAAGATTTATTGATCTAAACCCTGTATTTATTTTAGGAAAACAAGCAAACAAAAAACAACGTGCAACCCTCCTGATACAAGCTTTCAACTTGCTTGCATAGGTATTTCCCAAGAAGATTCATTTTAGACATTGGCACTTTGCTCCATCTGTTCCCCATTGCAAAGCGTAAGTCATACAGTATCAGAGATCACCTTCCCTGGTGAGGCTGAAAAACTCCATTCTTGCTTTTAACAAAAGAGAACATTGTGACTTGCTCAGAAAAAACACTAACTTAAGGAGAACAGAAACCAGAAGTACTCAGTGGCAGGCTAGTATCTTACTGTACAGATCTTTCTGCCCACAGTTTTTTAATGTGGAAAAGCTGCCATTGCCTTAAAACAACCTTCCTGTAGATGCTACCAAGCTTTTAGTTGTTTTCCTGTGGAATGGTCAGTTGTCTCTGCTTCAGCTTCTTTGACTGGCAGTGCACTTTATGGTCTGGTCACAGAGAACAAGTCAGGGTCTTGGATGAGGATAAAGAACATTTATTTTAAACAAATATCCTCAGGATGCTAAGACTTCTTTGGGAACAGATGGGGTACAGGAAGATGGGAAGTAGGGTTTTGATGTATGATTTGACAATCCGGTTATGACTGTGCCAAAGTCACGTTTGTGTCACATTGCATTGTCCATTAATTGTTTTGGTAAGTTTTATTTCCTAGAGGAGGCAGCTCCATTGAGTGGCATCCAGGATAGTGTTTATTCTCAAGCTTTTTCCATGGTATGCAGCCTAATTTCCAGCATGCAAGTCACACATGGTGACAAGAATCAGATGCACCTGTTCCTTGACTGTGACCTGCTCCACAAATGCAGAGTTAGCCTAAAAAGAAAGGGCTGAAGGGTGTGTACCAGTTGAGCTGGGTAACTTCACTGCCAGAGATATTTGTAGTATAAATTGTGTACTTGCATCTAAGTTTAGAGTGAATCTAATTTATGTCAAAAGTTTTGTTATACAGAAATAAGCAGCTGCTAAAGACTGTGGACAGATAGGACCATGAAGGACTGAATGCATGGATACACATGTGATAACACTTCTAATGTGCCCATTGGGATTTCTTGCCTAAACTCTACCTTTACTGCATGCTTCAGAAAAGCATCCTGCTCTTTATCAATCAACAGAGCTTCTTCAGTTATTTTTCTGCTATTATTCTTCTCTGGACTGTGAGAGGTACTGTCATCTTCTTTTCTCACATGGGCACTTTGATTATAAGCTCTATATTTTTCCTTGCAAAGATACAGTATACAGTATCTTTGTGATATATGTGATGTATATACTGTGTGTATATTCTTCACATTTTTCCAGGCTTCTCTCTAAAATCTCAGAATATTTTATAAAGATACCAGAAATGCATTTATTGTATGTGTGCAGAAGGTCTGGTCTGCAGAAGTACAGTACACACAGAATTGTGCTTACCAAGAAAAGGAGCAAAGGGGTTTGCTCGCCAAGGGCAAAGAGCTCTCTTCTTCAAGCTCTCTGTCAAAAAACAGTCTAGACATTTTTATCCCATTAAATGGTCTGGAGCATTTAATAGATATGTGACAGGAGGAAAAGTAGTCTGAACTACCTGACCACTGTTCTTATGGGAAAAGCCTGCTGGGCCTAGGCCTTTATTATTTGCAATAGTAATTATTATGCTGGAAATGCTTAGTGGTGGTGGTGTGTGCAGCAAAGCTGGTTTCAGACATGTTACTGTCACATTCTGTGGGGTCTGCTGTGCTTTGCATGTGCCACTGCACTTGATTTTGATGGGCACTGTACTTGATGAGTGCATGGGCCACTTGCTTCTAAGTTGTAGGAGGTTAGAGTGAATAGTGGCAGTATTAGTTCAGCACCAAAGAACATTCCAATGCATGCAGCCAATGCAAATGGGAAAATGTTTTCTTTCTGTCTCTGCTAGAGTCCCCAGTTTTATGGTATAACAAGCTGCATCTGTTGATATCGACTGTATCTGAAGGCTTCCAGGCAGACTCTTTTCCTTTGACCTCCACCTTCACATCTAGAATCAGTTCCCAGGCATTTTGCTCTTGTGTCCCTTGGTTTGTCTGCATCACAGGGGAATGCTGAACTCCTTGTCTTCGGGAGCCCTGCCAACCCCACCGCTGAGCTGTCACAATAAATAACCCCACTCTGCTATTGCCAGGAATGTTGGCACCGTTCTTGCCACTTCTTTAGTCTTTACCCCACGCAGGCATAAGCGTTTTGTTGGTCTTTCTTAGTGTATATCCCACCCCGTTACTTGCTTTACAGCCTTATTGCAGAAACCCAGCTTCATACTTTGAGTAATACCTAAAAATAGCCTTGCTTGTGCTATCCCAGTCTGCTTCCATTTCAGCTGTTCCAGACTATCTACAGTTCTTTTCTAGCACTGTGAAAATGCTGCCACCTTCCCTTTTCATTTCAGCTGTATTGACCTGCTCAGGCACTTCATCATTCCGACGAAGCCCACATCAGTATCAGACATCCTACCCTTGCTGTCTGCATTTTTTTCTTGTTAGTTCCCTCCTTCTCTTGCCAATTCTTGTGCTATTCCCCCACACATCTGTTTCATTTCTTTCTCCCCTAATGGTTGTCCAGGATCAAGAATGTCTTCATACCCCAACATGATGTGCATGCTCTCACCTTTCCAGGGAGAGAAGAAAGCACAGCTCATCTTCCTGCCTACATGCGCATGTTCCATTATGTACCTCTGTCAGCATAAGGGCAAAGGTATCCTCTGCTCATACTGTGGGTGTCCCTGCCCACCTCAGTAGAAGTGGTGGTCCCAATAAAAACGAGAGATTTGTTTTCTGCTTTTTGACACTGAATTGCATCTTAATGTTAGGAATTTGGAGAGAGTCCCCTGACTCTGGCATCTCCAGTTGGTCCAGAAAAATCTGCATAAACTGAACCTCTCCTCATGCTGTAAAGCCTGCTGTTTATTATGAGATGTCAAATAAGTGTTCAGAATGGGCTGCGTGTGCCAGCATACCATACCAGCACTGCCAATTAGCAGACTGGCTCCTCTTTTTGTCTCTCTGCTGGACAAATAGGTTACATACCAACACTTTTATTTTTATCCCTTTTGGAATACTCTATCAAATCATCCATTTGGAGCAACACAAATATTGAGATGCCTTTCCTCCAGAAATGTGGATATATATTATGAATAGTTGAAAGCCTAAATGCATCCAGCAGGAAGCTCTGGAGAGGCTGCTGGCTTGGAACACTCTCCCACTCCTCTCTTTAATAGTTGACATGCCTGGTTTTGACCCATTTTTTTTAAAACAAGCGATATATCAACACTCAGACATTTTAAGGACATTGTTCTTAAGTAACATAAACAACAAAATACCTCAGTAATGAGTATATTAGCACTCTGAACTGGTTTATCAGATAAACATCTCAGATGTCTCAGTCTTATTTGTATCCCAGAGAGACAATGTCTGTCAATTTGATAATGACTGATGTGACAGCATCTCACAATGTCAAAAGAGTTGGTTTTAATATTTGGTTAGTAGAAATATGTGTGTAGATTGCATAGTTTCTCTGAGGCAGGGATTGGTGAAAGAGACTGTGATGCCATGTTTTATGCATCCCCATCTTCTGTATATGGTTATCTATGAATTTACCAGCTAAAGTATTGGTGAGATTCATTGTTTTACCCTTGGTCTAATTATCTGCCTCCATTGCTTTTAGAGCTTCTGGACAGTGGCACAACACAGCCATTTAAAAAGAAAACTGGCTAAAACAAATTTATAAGAAATGCTTACTCAGCCACTTACCTACTGTAATGAAGTAACAAGAATAATTTAAAGTTCAGAGCCAGTTGCCCTTCCTCTTGAATCTCTAGAAAATCTATAAATAGCTGATAACCCGTTATACCTCATACATGACTGTCCATATTTGGACAGCTGTTCTGCTGGAAAGAGGGCTTCTAGATTTCCAAATTATAGGCAGCATTTTATTTTTAGCCTTGACTAGTTGTGATACATTATTCTGTTTAGAACTGTGGTGGTGATCTCATCCTCAGAAAAATGCCCAGGGATTTATTAATGAGTTAATAGTGGATGTTATTGGCGATAAGAGGTGTATAACAACTTCTAGCTCTGAGATACCTCGTTGGTGTTTCCAAAATCTCTATATAGATAAATAATTAGCATCACTAAGTGTGTAGTTAAGTTGCTAGCCTCATTCTTTAGAGGGGGGAAAAAAGGAAAATGGCAGAGTCCATTCAGGCCTCCAGAGCAGTCTGGCTAAGTGGCAACTGTAACCCAGATCCCTTGACTTGCAGCTAGCAGAAAGCAGCTTTGTTTTTCCTGAACAATTGGTGTTGAAGGGTGTTTCTGCATACAACAGGTAGGGTGTTTGGGACTGAGGAAAATAGATGAGTTGAGCCTATACAACAGTGTTTATGCCAGACAGTTTATGATTAAATTCTTTGTTCCCCATCCATTAAATTAATCACAATTCATAGGTGCTTTCTGCACAGTAATGTTGAAGTGCACACCATGAGCACCATGTGTGTTTCTTTTCCTGATACTAATTTGGGAAGGATCACAGGAAGAGCCTTTATTAAAGACAGTTAGCAGGTCCTGTTTCTTTCTGGTTTGTTGGTTCATTTTTGTTGTGTGGGTTTGTTGTTTTTTTTTTTCCCCTTGTGATTTGAACCTGAAGTCTTGGCAGAAAAATAAAATGAAACCAAGCAACCATTAACACAAAAGCTCTGAGGGAGCTTCAGTCTGTTCCAGCCATGCATTAGCTAGGGTGGGCTACAGCTGCTCTGCTGCTGCCCTTACTTGAGCTCAGATTGTATCAGAGAGAAAAGAAGAAAGGCTCTGCCTACAGTTAGTTCTCTGCTCCCCAGGATTTCAATTACCGCAGCCACCAGGGATGGGTGGTCAGAAGGGTGGTGGATAATTTCCATTGCAACCAGCTACTAGAGCCGTACCTGCATTGTCTGACCTTGCTGAGACTTGATTAAGGCATGAGCCAATGTGCAAGTGAGCAGGATAATGAGTTACAAATGTTTCATCCTGTCCTAGTCTTTTTAACTCTGCAGCTGTAGCTTGTCTTCTGTAGATAGGAGCATAGCTTGTCTGGTATAACCTTGGTCCTTGTGGATAAAAGGAACTAACCCTGAGCCAAACAGAAGCAAAGAAGAGCCTCTCACGATAAGGTAGATCATACCAGTTCTGCTTTGTCTGAAATGTTAATCCAATAATGTGTCCCTCTCTTGTTTGGTCAGAAACCCTCTAGAAAACCATTCAGAATTGAACCCTGCAAATTATAATGTCACTCTCCTAATTTTAGTTTTAAAAGTAACATTTATGTTCCTCACAGCTTATTAGTTTTTAAAATATCTGTATATTTTGAACAAGCTCATATTAAGTCATGTCTAAACTTTTATTAAAGTTTGGTTTGAACTAAAGTACCTGCCCATAGAAGGGATTATAACAAACACCCGGAGATTTAGAAGTTATTACAAAAATGTGATCCTGACCTTTCATTACATTTTACTAATACAAGATCTGAGTCCGTGTCATTATTTGGAAACAGACAACCGTGTCCTCAGAATGTGATCACAGGGAAGCTGGTATCTGTAGTTCGGTTTATTTTTGTTTGAGGATGTAGCTTGCGTTCTTTCCAAAACTTTGCCTTGCACTTTAAAATGAAAGTTTGCCAATATTCATCTGGCTTGGAAGTTTGTGTTGCCTTTTAAATGTTAACTATAAATATAGTTAATAATTTGGTGTTAGAATTTTGCTGTTGTTTCATGTCCTAGGATCCCCAAAATCTTACATTCATAAGAGGAATGATGCTCACTTAAGGTTATTTGGTGTTTTATCTGTACTCCCACCTTATTTCTTCTAAAGATTTTGATTTCAAACATTTATATCTTTCTATCAGATTAAAGTACAGCAGTCTCTTTTGATTGAGGTCTTTTAGACCATTAATCTCCTAAAGGAGGCTAAAAAGAAGCTGAAGTTCTAAATGTCAAAATCACCCGTGATTTGAATTAAAATAATTAACACAAATACTTCATACAGGTGTACCTAAAAGGGAGAAACTGCTCACTGAGTTGAAAGATATGTTATCTGTCAGCTACAGATTAAACAGCAACAGTAGGAATTAAGTATGATATTAATTGCCCAATGAGCATATTGAGGACTCTGGGGTTTTTTTAATAAATCTGACAAGTCCCTTTCCTTTAGGGCTCATTGCTGTAGTTCTACAAGGTGTCAGGTTTTATAAGACTGTAAAGAGAGAATTTGGGTTTGAGTAATTCACAAAATATTTGAGCTGCTTCGCAAGTGCTATATATTTGTGATTTTTATTTCTTTTTTTATTATTCCATGAAGTAGCCTTTGTTATAACACTGTCTTCAATTGAAAGCGACAGAGTGAAGGAATTAAACTTAATAAATGTCACTTCTGGTTAAATCAAAATACATCACAAGATGTATACATACACCACATGCTATAGCATTCTATAGCTATAGAAAATATCTTCACAACTATTACACAAATCATTGCTTTAATCAAAATCCAATTCATTCCCTATTGCTACCTGGGGAGGAGATGGCTTCCAGGAAGTGGGGTGTTTGACATTTATACTAAAAATAAATCTTGAACACCTCCAACATTTCTGCTTAACTAAAGATAAAACTGTAGCGTCTTACACATTTTTAGACAATTTTATATATGGTTAGTGTTAGTGGAATGAGGCAAAATATGGAAAGTTCTAGGGAAAGGTCAACATCCAGGAAACTACAGACCAGCCAGGCTCACCTCCATCTCTGGAAAAATCACGGCAACGACTCAGTTTGGAAGCCATCTCTAAGCACATGGAAGGGAAGTGGGTTATCGGGAGTAGTCAGCATGGATTTACCAAGGGGGATTCATGCTTGACCAATCTGATAGCCTTCTGTGATGTTGTGACTAAATGGATAGATTCAGGGAGACCAGTGGGCATAGTCTACCTTAGCAAGGCTTTTGACACAGTCTCCAATAACATCCTCACAAGCAAACTCAGGAATTGTGGGATAGAAGAATGGACAGTGGAATGGATTAAGAACTGGCTACACAATAGAGCCTGAAGAGTGGTGATCAATGGTGCAGAGTTCAGCTGAAGACCGGTAAGTATTGTAGTCTCCCAGGGACCAGTGCTGGGTCCAGTCCTGTTCAACAACTTTATCAGCAACCTTGATGATGGGACAGAGTGACTTCTCAGCAAGCTTGCCGATGATGTGAAACTGGGAGGATTGGCTGATTCACTGAAGGCTGTGTGGCTATTCAGCAAGATTTGGACAGACTCGGAAGCTGGGCAGAGAGGAATCTAATGAGGTTTAACAAGAGCCAGTGCAGAGTCCTGCACCTTGGAAGGAACAATAACAACGCACCAGTACAGGTTAGGAAGTGATCTGCTAGAGAATTTCTCCGTGGAAAAGAACCTTGGAGTCCTGATAGACAACAGGTTATCCATGGGACAACAGAATGCCCTTGTGGCCAAGAAGGGCAGTGGTATCCTGGGGTGCATTAAGAAAAGTGTGTCCAGTGTGTCCAGCAGATCAGGGAGGTTCTCCTCCCCCTATACTCTGCACTGGTGAGACCTCACCTGGAGTATTGCATTCAGTTCTGGGCTTCCCAGTTCAAGAGAGACCGAGATCTACTTGAGAGAGTCCAACAGAGGGCTACAGGGATGATTAAGGGACTGGAACACATGCCTTACAAGGAAAGGCTGAGACACCTGGGACTTTTTAGCTTGCAGAAAAGAAGGGGATCTAATTAATGTCTATAAATAAGGGCTGAGCATCAAGAATGCAGGGACAACCTCTCTTCACTTGTGCCTTGTGATAGGATGAGGGGCAGTGGATTCAATCTCGAATACAGGATGTTTCACCTCAACATGAGCAAGACCTTCTTTACTGTAAGGGTCACAGAGCACAGAAATGGACTCCCAGAGAGGTTGTGGAGTCTTCTTCTCTGGAGACTTTCAAGACCTGTTTGGAGGCATTTCTGAGTGATCTGCCCTAGTTTTGCCCTCCTCTGGGTTCTGACCCCTTCAGACAGCTAGCATTCTGTGATCATACACTCACATTGTGAAATAAAGTTCCCTTGACAGATCAGAAGCAAAAAGTTACTGTTAGATACTCACTACTATGTGTAAATTAAAATAATTTGTCATTTATTGTCTATTTTTATGAGTTGGATTGCTAAATTCTCTGTACATTTGACAGCACTACAAGAACGTCCCCTCCTGAAATCATTCATCCCTTGGGGAAGATCTGTGCATTTCCCGTTGCCTTTCGCCTTTCCTTCTACAGAATTGGAAATGTAAACACTAACTTTTCTATCACTAGAAGGAAAGAACAACAATAAATATAATTTTACTTAGTAAAGTTTATAGTTTGTATGTATGCTTCATTATTTTTTAACACTTAAGTTTATACTAATTTCCAGTTATGGTAGCTCTGCATTTTGCCTTACTATTCAAATCATACTTTTCCTAGGAATATATATAGATGAGCTTCTGTTATTGCTGTAGGAGTTTCCTTGTGGACTATGAGTAAAAACCTAACATTTTAACACTTTGCTGTTGAAATTGTGAAATTGCTTTTTTTTTCCCCAGGCATTTCAAGTGGCACCTATCCAAAGGCTCATTTTAGACAGCAAGTGAAGTTTATAATATTAGTTTACAGTGGTGATGCATGACTGATCCAAATCCTGTCAGAAGCTGTATGATGAGTCCAGATGACTTCAGTGATCAGTCTGGATCAATTCAAAAGGGAAAAATCTTCTCAAGTGACTCTGTGTTGATGCTGAGCATAGAAATAACTTGCTTTCTCAGCACTACAAGTATGTAGTGAGGATGACATGGGTTGATTGCCTTTCTGTTTTTCAGTGGAGTGATATTCATGCCATCAATTTTAGGCTCCTTTGTGGAAAAAAAGGCTGTTAATTTATGTTCAGATGATACAGCTCCATTGATGAGAGGGGAAACCATGATCAGTAGAATTAGCATTTGAGCAGGTGACAAAACTAAATGGGTTTGTTGTTACTGGTATTGGTTTGTTTTCTGTTTTGACGGGAATTTGGTAGTTACTTCATTAGCTACAAGCATTTATCATTCTGGATTTTTCTGCTGATTCCGTGTTAGCATTGTCTGATTAACCTGTCTTTTAATATTGCCATAATCAATAGGTTTTTTCTTTTTTTTTCTTCTGTACAACCTAAGTTATATTATCTGTAGGAAACAGTATTTCTTGCATCATCTTTCTTGAATATATAATGTACATGTCACCTTTATTTTTGAAGAATTAATGAACTTTTGAGTTTTAGTGACATCTATGGAAGTTAATTTTCTTAAAGAATTTGGAATTTCTTTTTTCTGAAATATTCATGATGCTACTTTAAACACATGATTGAGATTTTAATTAGACTTGTACATATGTGCAGGGTTAAGTCGTCGGTCTTCACTGTATAAGCCAAGTTGATCTGCATTCCTAATTTTTTGCCTTGGTCCTTGTTAGGCTTCCACTAAATTAATTAATTTAGAAGTTTGTGTGGAATTAGACCTGAGTGAATCATCTGACTTAGAAGCTTTCCATAACGGCTTGATTTAAATATAATTCCAATTGTCAGAACATAGTCCTGTTATATTGTTGCATGTGTACTTTAATTACATGGCCAGCATGTCTCTTTACATACCATTCACTTCTCAGAAAGGGGAATGGTCTCCGAAAAATTATGGCTTGTAAGCACTTACAGGAGATAATGAAAGTTTTAGCATGAAGGAGAAGGCTGGGAAGAACTGAAGATATCAGACTAGGAAGGCCTTAGGACAAGAAGAAAAAGATCTAAGGAAGCAGGGAGGTCAGGGAGGTCATGTTTAGGTCCTATGATCTATCGTAGGAATTCTGCTTGTTAGAGATACTGGTGGTCATCAGAGGTGATGACTGAACCACAGTTTGGACCTTAAGTTAAGGCAGGAACATCTCATTTTCAGTACCATGGTGTAAGCAAATACTGTTTTCTGCTGTCAGCAACAGATAACGCTCCTTTCTTAGCCTGAAGCAGAGCTCTGCCTCGCTGAACTTTTGTGAAATGCTGAAGAAAAGGTTAGTTAAGAACAGGCCACTTCCTTGTTTTGCTCTAACCTCTTAGCTGCCCCTGCATGCCAATGCATTCCAGCAATTTAAACGAAATGGAAAATGAGACAAAATGGAAATTGAGACCATTACTAGACGATGCATGTTCAGACGCCTGAGCTCTGTTGTATGTCTTTTGTTGCTTCTGGACCTTGGTTTTGGGAGAATTGTTTTAAGTTGCATGCATTAGCTGTGGGATTAATGTGTTTAAAAATAACCTGCTGAAAAAGCGCTGTTTTTTAAACAGAAAAAAAAACCCACACAAAACTGACAACAAAATTTGACTGTGGAAGAGCCTGGAGAGCTATGAAATCCTGGAAGATTGTATGGATGCTGCAGAAATATAGCAATGTGTCTCCCACCATGACTTTTTTTATAGGACTCGCACTGTAATAATGGCTTTTATTTACTAAGTGTGCTTAAAACTCTGAATTTTTAATTTCTAGTGCAGAAACCAAAGTTTTGTGTTTTTAAAACCACCTTGTCTCTGCATTTTGCATATAGTAATGCTGGTACAGTTGCAACCAATCAAATTTGATGCTGAAGATGAAGATCTGAATTTTCTTCCTGTAATCATCTAGAAACAATGGTAGTACTTAAATAGGCAAGTACTTCAGAGCCTTGTTAAAAAATGAAGGGGGCATTTTTGTAAGAAGTTCGGTGTTTCACTGCCTGCTTAGCTGCCTTATGGACTAGAGTGAGAAACTAGCTGTCCAATGCTGGACTGGCATGAACTCCATAAAAAACTCAAAAAAAAGCTATAGAGGTCTGCTGATGTTGTCTTTGTTCTGAAGAATTTTGTTTACCAAAGAGGATCTGTGGTGAAGGAGATAGATAGATACAGATATGTACACGTAGATATATACGCATACACACTTCAAGGTGGGAAAGACTGTCAAATACATTAGGTTTATTTTTTAAAAAATTGCTTCCTTGTATCTGTGAGAAAATACATATACCTGGGCAAGATTACTGAAATCAGCAGAGCAGTCTGTGGGTGCTTACACTTCAATCCAGAAACCCCCACAGACAATAACTGGTGCAGATTTAGGTGGTGTGATTTGAAAAGGTAAGGGGTGAAATGGAAAATTGAATTATAAGCCTCCTTGGTTATAACTCAGCAAATAATGAATCAGTCCAGAGGCAAAAATAATAATTACTAAAAAAAATATTTGCGAGTATTGTTATAACATATGGGGCTAAGCAAACTGCGGAAATTGTGAGTTACTGTGTTTTAGCCGGGGGGGGGGGGGGGGGGGGGGAAAAACACCAAAGGACTTCTGGTGGCCTGTCCGCCGGGGCTTAAAAATTTGCAGGGGGTTTTGGGGACCCAAGGGGTTCCCTTGCCCACCCGCCGACCCCGC